>APFE030190966.1:53198-76219 GCA_000404065.3 Pinus taeda
TTTCGGCCAATGTAGGTTTTCTAGCCCTATCTACAAAAATGGCTATATTTGAAGGTAAGGCTGTAATGTACCACTCGCTTCTAATTTGTTAACTTGGCTTGGAATCGGTAGGGATTTTATTCAAGACTTTGTTAAATCGGAAGTTAAACTCCTTAATTAGTTCTCTTGACTCAATCCTTAGATTCGAAAGGTCATTAATGAGTGTGGCCAAGGATCTATCATCGCCATATTTGGTAAGAAACTGTTTCTGAAAGGTATTCCAACTGGTAATGGATCCAGAGGGCAAGGAAAAATACCAAGACCCAGCTGATACTTGTAATGTGTAGGGGGAAAGTCTAACTACAACATCTTCTTCTGTTACTCCGTTCATATTAATTGATAACATGAAATTATTTATGTGTTCCTCAGCTAATGTTCCAGCATCTGGATTAAACTTTGGTAACCATTTCTCAGGATAATCAGGTAACGGATGTAATGGTGTAGGCATAGTGACTGCAACCAGGACTTCTCCATGGGTTCTGAGCCATCTTGGGAGTACCAATGATTTCCTGTGGTGTTCCAGGTGTTTGGGGAGGAGGTGGAAATGAAGACTGAAAAGATTGTGATGTTGAAGGTGAAGACCCCTGGTGAATAATAATATGTAATGGTGAAGTGGGTGTTTGACTTCGCACTGGAGATGATGAGATGGAAGATGATGGAGAAACAGTCTCACTACCAGAACCTTCAGTGTTATTTTTAATCCTTTTCCTTTGGGGTAAAGGAAACTTGGGTGGTTCAATGCCGAGTTTTTCGCTTTGAAGTCTGGTGAGATGATGAGGTAGGCAGAATTGCGAAGTCTCACTACCTTGATATACTTCAGATCTCTGAGGTGAAATGGAGAAGCCTTGAAGTTTCTGGATGATAGACTGAACTTTAGGGGACTCCGAACTTAAACGTTCTGAAGTATGATGGGATTGAGGAGTGGTAGTTGATCCTTCTTCTTCTCGTCTAGACACTGGTATTTCAGAGTGCAAATGAGAGGTCCGAGGAGAGGTGGAGGGTGATTTACTCTGTGAATGGTCTGTAGGTTTTGATTTACTCGCCATTCATAGCGGATCCCCTCCTTCTAGCGCCATAAATGTTGATGCCCCGAAAATCGTTACATCAACATCGGGGATAACCACCCGGTCCGGACCTTAATATAGCTCCTTTTCCGTTTGGGATGGTGGCTCCGACTGGATATAATGGGACCAGGTTCCCAGTAATGAATAAAAAGGGGTGGATGAATGATTGGTTTTCTAATAAGTGATAATAAATGGAGGACTTATTCTAAGAGTGAAAACGTAGATGACTATTTTATCCCGGGAAGCTTCTATTCTTACATGCAACATTTAATGATCTGTGTTTGCTGATAGGCATATAGATGACACTATTCAATAAACAAAGACATTCGTTTAAATGATAATTGCTCCGTTCAAATAGTTGAACGAAGTAATTGATAAAAGAATATTACACTTCTCTTTTTATATTACTGATACATGCATGATTGAGAGAATAGCAAACTGTAAACATCCAATAGTGGAAAGTATAAAGTTTACTGTTAAAACACATTCACATATTCAATAATAGCAAAAATCACCAAACAAAAATTCACATAAAAGGAATAAATTCAGACATAGATAATAGTACCATATGAGCTGCGAATTATTCCCTACGCCAATCGCAATTTGAATTCCTTCCTCCGATTCAGAAATACTTTTAGATAAAGGAAATAGTGCACATTCACATCAAAGCTTCGTTATCAAAATTTGGAAAAATTGGTCCAGTTTTCATAAAAGAATATGCCTGAAGTACAATAGTGCAACTTCAGGCTTAAGTCCTATACAAAAACTTACGACCCTTTCTAAATACATGAAAGGGTCTATAAATACTAAACTAAGCTAACAAACTAAAAAATTAAAATGCTACTAAATTGGTATAATCCGATCTTGAATATCTCTTCCATAGTAATCTGGTATCTATAGCAATGATTCATCATTCTGGCTGTTTGCCCTTTGTCCTGAGTAGGCATATTGCTAGCATTGGTTCCGCTTCTTCAGGGCGGCTGAGACGAGAATTGATTTGAGCAGCATAGGTGGCATCATGTATATTGGGAATGATACACCCGATTGCATCCGTTAGGCATTTGAGGGCGGCTCTCTGGCTGTATGGTTTTACTAGGAACAATCAATAGGTGTCCCAAGTTAAACTTTTAATTCCTGAGATCAATCTCCCCTTTTTTTCTAGCTGTTGGTTACATGACTGCTCCAATGTCTTGGCTGATAATAACTCACCTGGTGTACATTGAGAAATAATGTTAGATAAATAGAGAGTATTATTGATCAAGTCAATTAAATTGTCCGTACATAACTTGCATCTAGAAACCGCTATCTCTGCTTTCATTAATT
This sequence comes from Pinus taeda, assembly GCA_000404065.3. NCBI lineage: Eukaryota > Viridiplantae > Streptophyta > Pinopsida > Pinales > Pinaceae > Pinus > Pinus taeda. The sequence continues at coordinate 55,625 of APFE030190966.1, forward strand.
GGGACTGCCACTCCATGAATAGGATTTCTTTATGGGATTCTAAAATTTTGGGCAAGTTTGCTTCCTGTCCCTCATTAGAGTCTTGCCAAGTAAGAAAATCTGTCAAAGTGTCGTCAGCTTGCTCTAAATCTTGCCTGGCATCAACTGATTTGTCTATTATAGATGTTGTTATGTCGCACAGAGGTTCAACTTAAGCAATTTCATGACACAACAATCTTATTTGTGTTATTAATGCCTTGTTAATATGCATTGCCTCTGCTCTGAACTCGGTAGGCTGGGGAAGACTCTTGAACCTCTCTACTTGAGCTGATAATTGAGCAATTTGCTCATCTTTTGTCTTTGCCATCTGTTCATTCATTGCCTTCAACTTTGATAATGCCTCTGATAATTCTTTCTGTCTCTGAATCGCTCGGGAATCGATCCTCTGTTTCTCTTCATGCAACTGTTTGTTGAGCTGGTTATTTAACTGTTGTTGCGTGGACAGTTGTTTTTGTAGTTGTTCTGACTTCTCTTGTTCCTCTGATAGCTGTGCTTGCAGTGAAGCGATCACTTGATCCTTTTCTTTCAACAAATTGCTTACCTCCGATGCCTTATCCATGGTGGCTGCCGAATAGGCACCAGCATATTGAGATAACTTTGTCAGGTCATCGGAGGGGTCGAATTCTTCCCTCCATACCACATTGGTTGTTATCGTTTGTTCAGGGAACAGAGAAGGTTGATCAATCCTTCTCCTTTTCCATTGTCACTTTATTACAACATTGTGTTTTGGGCTATAGAAAACATCCAGTGGAGGAATGTCCTCCACCTCCAAAATAATTTGATTGGAAGGATTCTTGGGAGTTATTTCCACTACTGTAGTTGGGGGTAGACCGTTGGTTCCTTTGCTTGGAACCTCCTTTGATGTTGTATCTTGTGTATCGGCCGCTTTGGATGTGTCAGAATCCATTGAGCTCTCAAGATTGCTTATAATTGTATTAAATTGTTGCCATTCCTCAAGCAATCTAGGGTCCATTTGAGTATCGACACTCACCTCCTTGTTGCCCTGCTCCTGCTGCTTTTTCTGCTCCTCCTCCCGTATTCTCTCCTGTTCTTTCTTTTCTGCTTCCTCTCTATCTTTCCTCTGTGATTCCTCTTGTTCTTTCCTCTTTGCCTCTTCTTGTTCTAGCCTCTGGAGTTCCTCTTGCTCTCTTCTTTGGACTTCTTCATAGATTTCAGATGTAGCAAGAGGTTCGCTGGTAAGCTGTTTCTCAGGCTCGCTTGATTGTATCTTCGGGGCAGTAGCTAACAAATCTAGAGGCAGAGTTTGCAACCTCTGCTCTCTAAGTTTATTAAATTATACTAACCCGTCATCATGGTATCTCATTCTAGCTAGTTGTTGTACCTAGAATATTGACTCGGTTGAGGAGAACAGGTCATCAAACTCATCTTCCTTATGTTCAAACTTAGTGAGTTTGGCTTGGTCTAGGGCGTTATAGATGACTTTCTTCGGGTCGAAATGTTGATTAGGCAGAGTGGCGAGACTTAGGATGTTAATTTTTTCTACTTCTTTCTCTCCATGTTTATAATCATGCAGAGTATAGACGCCACACCTTAGAGGAAAAGGAGGAAAAACTTGCTTCTTTGAATTTCTGAGAGTTTTTGTGGCCGATGCAGTTGTAAGCTGATATGCTATTTAGTGAGCTAATAGCTTGTGTGGTATGTACAAGGGGAGGACATGAGGCCTGACCTGACTGCCAAAATCTCTTACATAAGTGAATTTTTCTTCTCCAAACCAGGTTCCTAAGGCTGTCAAGTCAATCTCTGCCTGAGAGAAGATCTTAGTGGCAGGTTTATCAAAAATTGCATAGTAAATAGGTAGCACAAATCCATTGCAGACTTGGTATAAATGATGTTTATAATGAGCTTTCCATAATTTCTGGTGGTACATATGAATAGGCATAAGGTCCTGTGGAGTCCATATTCACCCTAACATAGGAAACTCGGAACTAAAACAGAGGGTATCCAAAATATAGGCATTAAAGTAAAATGGAGGTATGAACCTATCAGTAACACGAGATTTGTTTCTGAATTCAAGAATAGCTGTAGCTAACGTATCCGATAATATAGTCCCCCAATCCATGATTTCACTATTACATGCTGCTTCCATCAAAGGTACCATCTCTATGGAAAATTTTGAAGAATCATGCAATCCCCACAATCGACACAACATGACTCCAGCATAACAATAAGGAGATCATAAGGAGTCAACGGAGTACTTACCCGAAGACTCATGTTTGTGTTTCACCGGGTTCTGTCTCCATTCTCGTATAGGCTCTGACTCAGTTTCATTCTCATCTCGAAACTTCTCCAGAAATGCTTTATTATACTTCTTCTCTAGCTCGGGAAAATGGTACATTTTTCTGAAATCATTGGGCTGAAAGGAACCGAATACTCTCCCATCAATAGTGCAGAATGTTCTGTCTATAATTGGAATTTCTTCAATTTCCCATCTCACCACATCAATATACAGAAGAATTTTCTCTCGAGCCACTATCCTGTGTAGGTAGGAATCAGCCAAATCTTTTAAAGTAGCTTCAGATTTCCGGCTTGAACCTGCTGTAGCTCGTACCGATGTTTGCTGAGGTTCATCGGATTCAACTAGGTTGTAAATATTTTTCCAAGTAGTGTTGTCAAGGCCGAGACATGTTGTATCTGAGATTAATCCCTTTTTTCTTGGTCCCGGATCAGTGGCATGTTGTCATGTTACCATAGAAGCTGAAGTCGTTCCAGACTTCTTAGATTTCTTCCCCATTTGGTGTGGAATTGTTACTGCGGAAAAACTCTGCACAAGAGAAAAATGAACGTAATGCGGAGAATAGATGGCGAAAACCAAGTATGGAGGAATTGTGTCAATCAATGAATAATGGAAGATTTATCATAATGCTCCCGCGGATACAATCTCTGAAGGGATTTAGGCATAATTGCTCATTAATTGGCCATTAAAACCTGCCAATCATTTAAATGCTCATTATATCCTTTACTTTCCGAATAATTGTTTAAGCGTGGATTTGATTTTTTGCGGTTGGATGCAAGCGAATCACTATCAGGAAGAGAAAAGGATTTCAATGATAATTAATATAATATAGCGAAATCATATCAATGCTTTTCGAAAGTCGCGTTTGGGTTCATCGCAATCGGCAATCGGAGGAAGCCTTGGGCAATCTTATTTAAGTTTTTATGGAATCCCCGATCGCCGATAGCGATATCGCTTGACTCGCATCGGGAGTTTTAAGGGGGAGAGTTCGTTATATTCATATCGTATTCCCCGATTACCGATTGCGATATCGTATCGGAGCAAAGGGGAGGGGCCTTTTATTGTTTGTTTTCCTGATAAGTGTTGGTTACTCGCTCTTATCGCATTGGGGAGAATCAATGGGTCATGGTTATGCATCCTTTTTTGTTGCGATATGCGATCTTGCGATCGCTTTATCGCAACAATAGAGAATTATTCGTTTTATTTTTAAGACCGATTATTTCAAAAAGGTTTATTTTAAATGTTTTGTTTGTTTCCGAACCTTTAGAAGAGTGATGGATTAATACCAATTTAATCTAAAAGGGACCCATTTCATATTATAACTTTTTAAAGTAATATTTTATGAAATGGGGGGTTTTTGTATAGCACAATAGAGAGCTACATATCATATAAGAATGAGTGAAGCCACTCTTGAAAGTGATTTTATAATTCCTCGTAAGTATCGCATTATGGATGATATAATGGAAATAACATTTCTTGTTGATAGTTCAATATGATAATATGCTCCTCGTCAGTATAATATTGTTATTCGATGCTCTCCTGAAAATGCTCATAACATTTGGGATACATCTTGCAATCTGGATGAACATCATATTGATAACCTGGATGAAAATTTCCACCCTAACCATTATGTGTGTGCAATTTCATGTTTTGATGGGCAAAGGTTGCAAAAAATCCATGGTGGACGTAATGATGACATTGTTTGATGATTTGGATGATAGTTTAATTGGCCATTTTTTTGATAATTTGGAGCCAGTTACTCGAAACATTGAATCCTCCAATCCTAGTTCTCAAAGTAATGTGGTCCCACCAAAAGAATCAGTCATCCCTGATAACATTTCATGTGGAACAATGGATGTAACACAATGATATTTTGATTCTTGTTGCAATAGTGGTTGTTTTATTACATTCCTCTATTTACAAAGTTTTGTTTACTAAACCTATAAGTTATTTTACTCTCTTGAAATAGGATAAAACTTGTTTTCATAGAGGTCTAGAAATTAATTCCCAAAGTGTTCCATCTACTAATATGAGAAGTGAAGATGAAGCATGCCATAACCTTACCGTGCATTTTCCTTGATGATCAAATTGCTGGACTAATGTAAATTTCCAATGTTTTTTATTTCCTTTTCATTTTTTAAATTTCTAGTTGGTTGGACATTGAATTTTATGGCGTATTTTATTTTCTTCAAACAGGACACAACTCATTTCAAAAGAGGCATACAAATTAACTTTGTAGATGTTCCATCTACTGATGTTCGAAGTGAAGAGGAACCATCTCATAGTGTTCATCCACATCAACAAAAAAATGTAAATGTTGAGTGCATTTGATATTTTTCTCATTTTTTCATTTAGAGTTCTTTTTACATTGTATTTTGTATCCTTTAATGGAGAAACCATGATTTCATCTCATTAGGTTGGAGAATTGGAATCCAAAACATCAAATTGTAAAACTAATGTAGATGTTCAATGTATTTGATTTCTTTTCCATTTTTGAACCTTTCTTTGTTGGATATTTAGTTTTATAATGTATTTTATTTTTTTGAAACAGGAAACAAATCATTCTAATAGAGGCATAGAAACTACATCCCAAAATATTTCATCCACTGATGTTAGAAGCCAAGAGAAACCATCTCATAACCCTCATCCACATCAAGACACAAATGTAGTTTTTATTGAATTTGATTCTTTTTCATTTTTTCATTTATAATTAGCTAGAAGTTAAATTTTGAAATATTTTATGACAAAGAGACCTTTACATCCTCTTAAGTTAGTGAAATGCAGACCTTAAATTTGGAATGACCTTCTCATAGATCCATTCCACATGCTTCAAATTTGCGAAGGGAATCTCATGTTCCTGAAGATGAAGTACATGTTAGAAGAAATTTTACTCCTCGAAATGGATTTCAACATGACTCAGCCAATAGAGATCATATTCATTTTGATGAAAACATGATTGCAATGCATAAAAGATTTCAAGCAAAGATAGATAGCTTGTCAATTGTCCAAATGTGCCACATTTTCTAAGAATTGTTTCTGAGAATCCACATTTTGAGACATTCTGAAGGACCTATTTGTAGACGATGTAAGAATGAAAGAGGAGCCCATCATTTTTTTCAATATAATAACATGGATCTCGATGAGCAACCTCATATTTTAAGAGTTCTTACTCAAGTTGAAGAATTGCTATAGCACATGTGAATCCTATTTTGCAAGTGACACATGCTTGAGGTGTTAAGTATAAGTATAGTGGTCATCCAATTAGCTTTTCTCAAGATATTTCTACAATTGTACAAAGTCTTCCCCGACATGTTGAACAAATTGACTTTCTGATTGTGAGGAAACATGTCGCTCCATCTAAATATTATGAATGTTATGTCAAAAGATCTCGAGTGATGGCTTCATTTCTTTTCAAAATCCAACATGATCAATATTATCGAGATGTTGTAATTGACTATGATTCATATTCTTCAATATCAAAATCAACAAATTTAAGCCTGGAGGAGACATTTGTTGATCTTTCGGGAAGAGCATCATGTAATAAAAGTTAACGAAGGAAAAATAATAACCACGGTTGATGGGAAAATTATTCCAAGTTGAATGTTGGGCAAGACATCCTAGTGTGGGTGTTCATTGGTTTATTAATGTGCCAAAATGCCATTTTTCCTTTCCAAAGCCTTAGCCATTTCATTTTCCAATTTCCTTAGCCCTCTCATCCCTCTTCTTTTGTTGCCCACTTACCAAACGAATGAAGAGAAGTGGAAGAAATTAGAGCATTTTTTTATAATGTTGATTCTTCACACGTTCAAGACATGGATTGGACCAACATTGGTACCTCTCCAGTGAATGAATATAATATAGAGGGGTTATTAGATATGGCATTCCCAACATTGTTCCCCACTGGTGATGCTGATTGGTTGCAACCACATATTTATAGTGTTGAACTTCATAAGTGTGCATTGCATATTCTTAGGTACTATGATCAAATATCTGGAAGCCATCTTCTCTTTCGATATTACCTATTGAACATGATAATGCGGCATCGGAGCCAAGCAACTGCTGCAGTTTTTAAAAAGAAACATTTACATGATAACTCACCTACAACAATTGAAGATTTATGTCACCAACTATATAATTTACCAAATAATAAGTTGGTTGAGCATCTTATGCAGTTTGTTTCTTCTCTAAGAGGTACAAGGGCATACTAGATTAAGTGTCGAGCTGAATTGACTAACATGATTACTCAATTGGGATGTCCATGTTTATTTTTTACTTTGAGTGCAGAAGACACAAAGTGGTTAGAGTTTCATAACCTCATGCCCATACATTCACATTATCATTCTTCGAACGAGCATCGTATGAAAATTGAGAATGTTATCCAGTACCCTCATATTGTTGCCACATTTATGCAACATAGATTCAATATTTTTCAAGAGGAAGTTATCAAAAAACATCTTAAAGCTAAAGACTTCTGGTACAGGTTTGTGTTATTGAATTTATTTTCTATACTTTTGTCAACTTTTATTATGATTCTATTTATATTGTTTGGAGTAATTTGGAGTAACTATATCTTCATTTTTGTTAGATATGAGTGGAAACATAGAGGTTCAGCACATATCCATGGTTTCCTATGGTTAGAAGGCACTCCTCACATGGAAATACCTGATTGTTCAAATAGTTCTGATGTACAACTTGCAAAGATATTCTTTGAAAAATATGTAATTGTGTGGAATCAACGTGACATACATTGTCGCAACATAATGGTTCCACAAAGCCTCAATGATGACCCTTTCCTATTGAATATTGGTCATATTTTCTCTTGTAATCCTTATAATGATTACGAAGAATTGTTGAATTGTGTCCAAAGGTAGACAAAGTGTATTGTAGATTCTTGTTTGTGCAAAATGGGCACTATTCTGACATGTCAATACAATGCTCCATGGGATCTTTGTGATGAATCAAGATTGTTCATAAATGATCAAGGAAGAAAAAAATATGAGCTAGCAAGAAATGATGACAGGCTTAATATACATAACATTGACCTTCTAACAATTTCGCGTGCAAATTTTGATTGCCATCCAATGCTTTCTCGTTATGTTGTCTTCAAATATATTGATAAGTATGTATCAAAATCAGAAAAAAGGTTTGAAAGTTATCATCATATGTTAACTAGAATTTCAAATTCTATTGGCTCTCAGGATCATGTTTTATGTGCATATAGAAGATTTATTGCAGAAACGATTGTTGACCTTGACATTGGAGCACAAGAAACATGCCATATGTTGCTTAAGCTACCTCTTGTAGTTTGTAGTCGGAAATTTGTTTCCTTAAATGTTGGAAGAAATTTTTTTAGGAAAATCTCAAATAATGGCTTGCAATGTTCATCTAAGAGTACTTTTGTTCAACATTATCAAAAGAGACCTTTTTTCCTTTAACATCTATCTTTTATAGAAACAAAAAGATCTTGTACATTTTATAGCAAGCGTCAACAATATCCATGGAAGCTTAGAGATGTTCATGCTATTGTTCGTTTTTCGCCACGGTTTTATTTTATTCCTAGTGAGGCTTCAGAGGAATTTGAAACCTTTTTCTAGATAGAATTGCTCTTGTACAAGCCATTTCATGACATTCCTACAAAACTTTGCCTTTCAGCTGAAATTGTTATTGAAAATTGGAAGAATTTTCGATATCGAGCATGGCATGTTGATCGAAATATATTAACTATAGACAATATCGAAGATGAAGAAGATGGTGATTTTTTTAACCAGGAAATGAATCTTGAAGATGATTTTCAACAATTACAAATTTTCTCTCACTTGGTTCCACCAAATGATGTGAATGTTTTTTATCTTCACACCCTTGGTCGAAGGGACCCTTTGACCGGGAAAGTACAACTATTTCTAATGATGTTGCAGAAGAAGCTATTAATTTTATAAGGAATGAAAAATCAAGGGGTGATATTTTTGACCTTTCAAACAGAACAGTTTCATCTCTAGATTATTTTTCAGAAAAACAACGACTTGCTTTTGAAACTATCTAAGGCACTTTGTTGAATATGAGATTCGTGAACTTATTCTTATGATTGTTCAAGGCACTACGGGCACCAGGAAGTCTTTCCTTATCCATTGTATTTTTGAAGCTCTTTCTAATTTGTTAAGTAATGGAAGAATCCCTTTTCTTCTTCTTGCCCGAACAGGAATAGCTACTTTTAATATACATGCAAAAGCAATACACTCAACTCTTAAAATTCAATTAAAGATATGTATCCACTACAAGGGTAGTAACTTGTAGTATTCGAAGAAGAAATGTGACATGTTAGATATATATTGATTGATGAAATGAGATTTGGAAGATCAAGGTTGTTTATGCTAATAGATGCTCGATTACGAGAAGCATTTCGATAGAAAAAGAATTGTCCTTTTGGTGGAAAATCCATCATCCTTGTGGGTGACCTTGGCCAACTTCCTCTTATGAGAGATAAGCCTTTGTATGTAGGTAATACAACAGGGAAAGTCTTGTGGAACAAATTCAACATTGTTGTCACTCTTGAAAAAATATTTCGCCAACAAGGGTATAATGAGAAACAATCTTGTTTTTGTAGAGCCCCCAATAACATAAGAAATGTAGAACCCGTTCTTGAAGATTAAGAGTTTCTTATGTCATGTCCTGATATGAAGTTGCATCCTAGAAAAAGAGATTTATTTAATGCAGTAGTTCACATGTTTCCAACAAATAATTTGGTCTCCTTCCATAATAGGCATATGTTAAAATCATTAAATTTTCCAATTGCACGATGTGTTGAGCATTCAAGGCATTCAGAAATCATTGGTGTTGATGATGATCAATTGGACTGCGAAGTTTTGTTGTGTTGTGGTCAGTCTATTACGGTGACATGTAATTTATGGGTTGAAGTTGGTTTGGTGAATGGTACACTTGGTTATGTGACTATAAGCCACCTCAACTTTCAATGTTCATAACTGTTTTTTTTATAAGTATGTTGGTGTTCCATTTGATGTAAGCAATCCAAACGTTGTTCCTATCACACCAGTGATGAGAGGAAATCAAAAACAAATTCCTTTGAAGATGGAATGGGCTCTTACAATCCACAAGTCACATGGATTGACTTTAGAATGAGTGTAAGTTGATATTAGGAATAAAGAGCAACAAGGCCTTACCTTCACAGCCATATCAAGAGTGAAGTCAATAGATGATTTACGCATTGCACTTCCTCTCTCTTTTCAGCATTATTCCAAGATGAAAGATAGTGCATATGTTACAATTAGGAAGAAAGAAGAGGAGCGATAGAAGTCTGTATCGCTATGACATACAACTAATAACATTGTGACCTTCTTTATAGTATGTTTTTTGAATTTCTTTTATTGTCCTCTTGATTTACTTTTAATATAATAATCATTTTTGTATGTTTATGAGATTAATAAATTCATCATATTCATAGTAATATTTGAGCAAGTTGTTTACATCATTTTTCATGTTGTTCAATTTTTTTTTTTTACATGCCTATTGTTCTTTTCTTTGCAATAGACCATTCAGACATAAAAAACGAGTTATATAAACCAATCATTCAAAATAATTTTTATATCTGGTTCATATTTGTTAAACACATATATGGCAGAGACAGAATAGGAAAGATAAGCATTAGATTGTTTATATTATTTGAAAATGATATACATTTATATTACATTTGTGTGACCATTGGTTCCACATCACAAGGTCTCTTGGACTCTCATGTTTGTTCACATTCTACACCAACCCATAGAGGATTAGGTGTCCAACATTCCCCCCCTTAATCCAAAGGGTTATGTATGAGTCCAAGAAGAGAACTGCTACAAAATGTGCTCTCTGAAATGTTTGTATAAAGGGCAGTGGTTTAAGGATGACCACCAACACTCGAACACTTAGTGCAGTTCACAAAACTCTTCCAAGTCTGGCATGAAGCTCAGGTCTTCTGCTAGAGGAGGTGCTCCTAATGTTTTGAAGAGAGAAACCTTCAACCATGAAAGGGAGGTCTCACCCCGCATAAAAGGGAGAACCTCATCCTGAAATGGGAGGTCTCAACCTGTGATGGTTTAAGTATGACCAACAACTCTGGAATGCTTAATGCAATTCCTGGAACTCTTCCAAAACTATCAAGAAGTTGAAGTATTCTACTAGATGAAGTGTCCCCAATTCTTTGAAGAGGCATCACTAACTGAAGGCATGTTCAAGGGAATAGTTGTCTCTGGCTACAACTCTAAATCTGGTATGGCAGGTTATGGCTCAAGCTCACTTGATGTGGCTTTGAAGCTTGTAGAAGACCATTATTTCCCCCCTGTCATATACAAGGTGATGTGATGGAGAAAACTGAACTCCAAGACTATTCAATACTCTAGAACACATTCAGACATATGACTGAAATATCTTCTTGGTTGTTGATGCCCATTGCCAAGAAGCGATCCATGCAATTTGAATCCTTGTTCTTGTAGGAGGTTTGTTTACGAAGCATATTTTTGAAGAATGGGTGGTTTTAAGACAGTTCTTACATGGATGAAGATCAAAACAATGATCTTTCATATGGCCAACTCGCTAACAGTGTTGGCATTTCACAATCTATTGTTATGGAAAAGGAGCAGAATCTGGAACATCTGAAGGTTAATTGTCATGAAGGAATCCAACTTTCTGAAAGTGAATGGGCTTTGGGTAATCTGCAATATGAAAGGACACATCCTTGTCATACCCAAGACCAGTTATGTGCTTGTTATCGATAAGCTCCTGCCAAGGCCTGATGATAGGCTTCGAATGTGTAGACTGAACTTCTGCATCTACATGTGATTTTGTTGCTTCATTGGGCACTGGATCAACTTGCTGCTTATGGAAAAAAATTTCAATGTTTTGAACAGAAATAAGTTCAAAATGATGAGTATACTTCTGTAACTCCTCTTTTTCTAGTTTTGATTCAATCTGCAAAAACTCAATCTGTTCTTGTGCATATTATAGACACATTTGAATTTCTGAGAGAGAGCCTTTGCTGATTTGGAATGTGTCATTAGAAGTAGATTGTATTAGAGTTTTCAAAAAACTAAAATCTTGAAACTTAACAATTATATGGGAAGCACTAATTTTTTTTTTTTATGTAATGGAATGTTAAAAAAGTAATGGACTCAACCCAAATTTTCTGAATTTAATTCCAATTTCACAAATAATGACCATGAAGAAAATATTCATAGAAAATTTTTGTAAATTCTTCTGTCAGACCAGGGAATAACTCCTCAAAACAAATCAATTCATATCATTCCTTTAGGTTGGTCTTTATTTTATACATGAGGGACACTTTTCACTTCATCTCCCGATGACTATTCATATCTCTTATTATTTATTTACATTGATTATATTTATTCACCCAATCCTGATGATTAGGTGTCAACATTGCCCCCTTAATATGAAGGGATGTTGGTGAGTCCAAGCATCATTCTGAATCGTTCAAGCTTTTCTCTTCCAAGTGCTTTGGTGAATATGTCAGAAATTTGCTCATTAGTGGAACAATTACGGAGATGGATTGTTTTGGCCTCAACATGATGTCGAATCAGATGATATTTGGTATTGATGTGCTTCGTTCGATCATGGAACTTTGGGTTCTTGGCCAACTTTATTGCAAAGCTATTTTCAATCATGAGTGCAGTTGATTGTACTTGTTTTACCTGCAAATCTTCAAGAATTTTCCTTAGCCACACAATTTCTTTTGTTGCTTCAGGTCCTGCAATGTATTCTACTTCTATTGTGGAATCTGGTGGAACTGATTGTTTGTGTGATCTCCAAGAGACAGATCCTGATCCAAGACTCATAGCTTATCCTGAAGTATATACCCCAATTTCTTTGTCTCCATCTAAGTCTGAATCAGAGTATCCAATCAAACTGAAGTCGGCCACCTGTGTATACTTGATTCCAACATCAAAAGAAATGTCTGGTTTGGTAGTAGTTTGGTAGTTGAGACTTCCTACAAGATGTCTATACTTTGTTGCATCCTCAAATTATTTTCCTTCAATAGATGTGAGCTTTAAGTTTTGTTCCATTGGAGTAGTAAGAGGATTGCATTCTGTGATGCCAAACATGTTCAACAAATCTCCAATGTTTTTCTTTTGAGAAAGAAATATGGACATCGAATGGTAGCCCATTTTGTTGTGGGGGGGAAAGTCTCCTCATAATCGACCCCTTCCTTCTGTGCAAAACCTTTTCCCACAAGCCTAGCTTTTTGCTTGTCAAGTGAGCCATCAACATTATACTTGTTCTTGTAGACCCACTTGCAGCCAATTGGTTTGGTTCCTAATGGAGGATCAACCAGCCTCCAAGTGTCGTTCTTTATAAGGGCATCATACTCATTTTGCATCACTTCCTTCCATTCATCATTAGAATTAGCTTCTTTGAAGGAAGTTGGTTCAAAATATGTAGACAAGTTCAATTCACAGTCATAAGAAACATCCATATCAACAGGTGAATTAGAGTCATCTACATCACCTTCATTTTGCCGGTTTGAATTTCTAGTTCCTGTTTTTCCAACCTCATCAGGATGAACACTTTCAAGTGTCTTTTTCAGCCACTTTGGGGGACCTTTGTCAGATGGTCCAGGCTACTCCATTGATTGAGTTGGGACTGAATCAATATTGAGTCTCCCAATTCTATCAATCACATCACTTAAAGCATCATCTGTTGTTGGAGTTTCATGCAGGGGAGAGTGTTATTCATAAGAAGATTCCACATGTTGATCTAGTATAGGAATCCCCCCTTCAAGATGTGGAATCTGATTATCAAATTCTTGAAATGATTTTTCATTTGTGAATCTATCCAAGTGATCAAGTTGTTGCTCAACATCATTGTCAATTTTGGATGATTCAATAAAAATTACATCTCTAGATACAACAAAATTTTTATTGACTTCATCATAGAGACGGTATGCTTTGGAGGTGTTTGAATACCCCATGAAGATACACTTACGACTTCTTGCACCATGTTTGTTTCTTTGTGCCTTTGGTATCCAGGCATAACAGGTGGAACCAAATACCCTAAGATTCTTTACCGAAGGAACATGTCCATACCACATTTCATATGGAGTCTTGTTTGTAATAGCATTAGATGGGCATCTATTCTTTATATATGCAACACATAGAACAGCATCAGCCCAAAACATTATCTTTACATTTTTGAAGAAGAGCATGGATCATAATATATTTAATATTGTCCTATTAATTCTTTCAGCTACACCATTCTGTTGGGGATTATAAGGCATAGTTGTTTGATGTTTGATCCCATGTTGGCGGAGATAGTTTTCAAATTCATTTGATGTGTATTCTTTTCCATTATCAGTGTGAACAGACCCAATATGAGATTATGCATCATTTTCAATCCATTTATGAAAGTTCTTGAATGTTTGAAAAACATAAAATTTGTTCTTCAATAAATAAACCCAACACATTCTGGTGTAGTCATCAATAAATGTCATCATATATTTATTTCCATTTGCAGAAGGAACAAGCATTGGACCACATAAATCTGAATGAATCAGTTCAATTTTTCTATGTGCTCTTGAATGTGAATCATGAAAAGATTGTTTGCTATGCTTTCCTAGAATGCAAGCATCACATTCCTTAAATGTCCTAGGAATTGTAGGCAAACCACCAACACCATTTTTCTTCAACAAGAGGAGGTTTTCATAGTTCAAATGTCCAAATCTAGCATGCCATAATAAAGTTGATGGAAGTGTACCTTCTTCATAATGAGAATTATATGAGAAATTTTGTGCACGAGTAGAGGTACCTTGCAACTTGAGAATCCTTTCTTCTTTTATTCCTCTCATGACAAGTGAGTGGTCAGATGCTTTTCTCACCTCAAGCTTTCCATCAAACATATGAATGGAGTGACCTTGCTAGCGAATGTGGACTAAGGGCAATAAGTTTCTCTTGAGTTGTGGGAGATATAGAACATGATGCAAAAGAAATTATGGAAGACTATGCAATTTAAGCTTGATTGTGCCAAGCCCCAATGACTTGATTTTCAATTGGTCTGCAAAGTATACTACTCCATCAACATTGTCAGTAAATTATTCAAACAATCTTTTCTATTAGTCATGTGGCAAGTTTCTCTTGAATCAGGCAACCAATCATTTTTCCAAGAAGCAAGTGAAGCATTAAATAAATCTTCATTTACTCCAATATTACATTGTGCCACAACATAGTGAGTAGATTCAGGTGCTTTACCTTTTTCTGAGTCATTAGTTTTACCTTTTTGTTGGTTTCTTTGTTGCTCAATTTTGTCCCATGGTAACTTGCATGTAGAGGCATCATGTGATCCATTTCTTTTGCAGCATATGCAATGAAAATATGCCTTTTCTCCTTGAGAGTGTCTGCCCCCCCTGCCTCTGAAATATCTTCATCTTCCTCTTTGAACACCTCTTCCTCTGGAAGAATCTTGAGTAGGATGTTTTGCTTTATGATCAAGGCACACATCCTCTTCAGAAGATTCAGGGGCTATCTTCTTTCCAAGCTTTCTCTCTTTCAGCAATTTTTTTCACAAGAGAGTCAAAGTTAATGTCTTTAATATTTCCATTTGCTTGCAATGACTCAATATAATTAGAGTAAGTAGGATAAAGTGCCTTGATAAAAGCGATAAGTGGAATATCCAAATCAATTTTAGTGGCTTGGATATCATGCATTATAGACTTTACTTCAGATGCAAGAGCAAGAGGATCATTATTTTGCAATTCAAGAGTGAAGAGTTTGATCATGAGTTGAACAACTTCAAGTGAAAAATGTGAGTCATAGAGTTCTTTCAACTATTGTAAGGCTTCGAAAGTAGTTGAAAATGGGGTAATATGGTGACTCACGTCTTCACTTACAGATGCTGTAATTAATGCATAGGCTTTCTTGTTCTTGTTTTCCCAAATGGCGAGCTCTTTGTTTGATGTAGGTTGTTCAGGCTGTTTGTCTCGTTCTCCAATACACGCTCCTTTCCACAACTGATTGAAAATGGGGGTGTGTTTTATCATGCGGGACCACTCAAGATAGTTCTCCTTGCCAGTGAGAACTATTCCCACAATGGATATGATTGAATGCATACTGTAACAAAAACTTCTGTTGCAAAATATTTATTTTTTTTACTCCTAATGGGAAAAAATATAATTAAGCCTAAATATATTGTGGAGCAGCTCCAATACAAAAAAAATGTACAGCGCATTCAACGCTTCATGCCATAGTGCTTTGACCCATGACCCTGTTTTTAAAAAAAATCTATTCAACACATGGCATTCACCGATTTTTATATGCCAAAAAAAACTTCAATGCCTACCCGAGTGGGGCAGCATATGGTGATACCAGCATTCAATATATGGGCAGAAAAAACTGTGTAATATGTAATACTAGCAATATCAAGCGTAAATGGTGGTAAAGATAAACAATGGTATGGTAATGGCAGTATTACGTATTACAAACCAGCAACATCATAAACAATGGTATGGTAATGCAGGTGAATACCACAACATATATCAAGAGCAAACCAAACATTGTTTCCTCCTGCATAGAGCGTATTCATACCAGATAGCTCGATCTAACATTTGAGAAATCTTTCCAACTGGAAATTGCATTCGGTTCGTGAGTTCGGATTCGGAACAACACCAATTTGTTATAGGAACAGTACCACGGTGATCAACAAAAGTTTTGCTTCAAATTCTATGTCGACATGCAACGAGGGAAGAGCAAATGCACCAGCAGCAAAATGAATAGAAACCCAGCAATGCCATCTGTTTCATCTTGTTCTTAATTCAGGCCATCGTGCAATGCTCAGAGTGGTGAGGTCGAATCCGTCTGCCTTCAATAGCTTCCCAGATTAATACAAGGGCCTCTTCTTCTTGTACGCTATAGGGTGAAAGAGGGTTCTAGTTATGGATTATGGGGATAAGGGCAAGCCACAGCACCTCAACATCAACCATTTACTTTGAAACTGTATGCATTTCACCATAAGTATGTGATAGCTAGAGACGAGAAGCAGTCAGATAGTCAAAGGACTCTAAGAACCACGACTTGCCCCCTCAAAATAAAATTCTTCTAATGCAGAGCACAAAGGACGTAGATAATACAAGATTTAGATAGTGGCAACGACTGTGAAGGGGGAAGGTCAGAATATATGAATATGGTAGACAATGCTTATGAGTAGAAGCCACGCTGTGGGTAACAAAGAGCGCAGAATGGCGCAGACAATAATTATGGCAGAGAGCCTAGAGATCATAGTAGACAGAATCCACAGGGGGACAAACTGCAAGAAAATGGCAGAAGGGAGTTACAACTAATTTCAGGAGCTGGCTTTGATACCATGTCAGACCAAGTAGTAACTCCTCAAAACAAATCAATTCATATTATTCCTTCAGGTTCGTCTTTATTATATACATGAGGGAGACTGTTCACTTCATCTCTTGATGACTATTCATATCTCTTATTATTTATTTACATTGATCATATTTATTCACCCAATCCTAATGATTAGGTGTCAATAGCTTCAACATGCATATTACAGAAACTCAAGGCATATACTACCAATGAATACTCTCATGTTGAATTAGCAGCTCCAACACAAAATAGACATTATTTGATCATGTGTTTCTATTCCAATTCACTTTCAAGTACTAAGCCTCTTCCATAGGAAAGCATTCACAAGCTACTTAATCATATGTATATGACTCGAGTAAAAATAAAGTGATACACATCAAATGAATTGTTACCTCAACATTCAAAGCAGAGATACCATCTCCAACACTACAAATATTTGATACATCGAATGTGCTTGAGTGATCTTAATTTGAGTCTTAGGTATTCAATCCTCAATGCACCGGTGTTCATAGCTTTCAAACTATTCCACACTCACCACTCAGTCTCCATGTTCACTGCACGAGCTAAAATACTATTCATAACTGAGTAGTTCGATGGCAGCCAATATAATCACATAATCATAACGTAGGTGGATGATACTCTAGCACCAGCATGAGAAAATATATTGTCTGTTTCAGTTCTGGAACACATCCTGGCTAGTAAAAGTCGTTGATACAATCAATAGTTAGTGTAGCACCTTTAGGTTTAGAACTCCACGCAGTCATCATAGTACACCATCTGAAGCTTTTCAGGATAAATCACAACAATTATCTCGCCCCCCTTTAGTTGTTACTTGGTCCATAAATCGTGTGGCTTCTTGATCTCAAGCTATACTAATAAACCAAGTCATAGATATATATAATTAGCTCAAAACCACAATAGAATATGATTGAACATATGGAATATGCAAGCCTTCAACGTATTCAAAGCAACATACAACAATTCCAAGCTATGGAATTTCAACCACCCCCACTCAATTTTGAATAATACAACACCAAGGGGATTTCCTTATGCAATGCTCAATGCTCAACATTAAAATGCTCATGCCAATGCACCAATACCCTATGCAGTTCTAGGTTATTTAATAGTTGTGTATTTCCTTTGTAACAAGGTTCACGAAATCATTGAATTCAAGGTTCAATTCTAAGAATATATCAACCTCAAACAATATATATATATATATATATATATATATATATATATATATATATATATATATATATATATATATATATATATATATATATATATATATATATACCATCTTCAATTCAATGCAAACAATTCACATCATGCTAGAAAAATATCAACACACAGGCATCATATACTATATATAGATCTCACTCTCAACACACCTCGGAAGCACGACCAATGACACCAAATCTGAGGACCAACAATTTGCCACTGCAATCAACTATGATATTATGCATTACAAGGCCAAGCTTGAATGTGTGAGGCAGCTATGCCAAGCTCCTATAATGCTCCCTTCACTTTCCTCCACAATGTTATTATGTGTGCAGTGTCTCTGACTTTGTTTCTTGCCTTCTCCCACGAGCCTCTTTTTTTTTGGGAAATCCAACTACCAGACATTCCCATCTATATCTATTTGATCATATTGATCATGTTGAGGTGTTATCTTCTATAGGGGTGACTCTTCACATTCTTTTGCCCCTTTTATCGGATCATTGAAATCTACATGTAGAAAATGTAGATATCAACGATAGAGGAGTGTTACACTAAAATTTGTCACCATGACTATCTGCAGTTAATATGGCTCCATCAATAGTCATATTATCCTCCTTATCAAGCCTCATACCTGCTCTTCATGTCAAACTTCAAAAAGAGAGAAAGTCACTTAAAAACATGTTTATCTCTGGGTACGCAGGTTCTCTCTACCTTGCCTGCGTGTACGCACTCCAAAACACACTGTACCTACGTACTTGTACGCTCTGTAAGCTAAAGGTTGGGTGCGTACCCCTGTAAAGGTCAAAAGGCGCGAGTTTCTTCATCTTTAAAAAGTTACTTGTGGTCACTTCTAGAGCCTTCTAGAAGAGTGTTTCACGTGTATTGAGCGCCTCCAGATGGTTCATGCATCCCTATGATAGAGGAACTTATCCCATCAAGAGAGGAGCTACCCCATCCAAAAGCGGGAGTATCCCATTGATGTTGGAACTGAATAACTTCCTCTAGAATACTATAAATACAGGCATTGGGCCAGGGAAGTTAAAAGCTGAACATTCTAAAGGGTAAATGCTGCTGGAATTAGGACTTCCATTGTTGACTTGTGAGGAGAGATCACTATCCTTCCTTGTTGCCATATTGGGAGTGGGTGAGCTTGTCAAAGTAGAGAAAATCTCTTGTTGGACCTTGGGAGGAGCTTGCACAACACCAAGGCTCAGGTTGTAATGGTTCCTTTTTTGTTTCCTTAATACAAATAAGTCCATTCTTCTCAATGATTTGTTGTTAATGAATTATTTCATGTACTCCTTAGTCTATGTGATGAATATGCTTTGTTTTATGAATTATTCAGGTGTTATGTAATCGTTTGCTTTGTTAGTGTATGCAGGTCTTAAAGTGAAGGAGGAGCTCATCTGGATCAGCAAGGCTGGACTGCTACAACAAGCGTTGGACCTAAGGTAAGATCGGAAAACACCTGATCTCTCATAGAATAATGTGTGTTTAGAGAAGGATTGCTCTTGTTTGGTTTGTTTGTCACTAGAGAGTCTTAGACTCCTAGGGAGGTTAGGTTTGTCCGCAAAAATAACTCTTTCCGCATGACAAATTGGCGACTCCACTGGGACTCCATTGATGTGATTGATTTTTCCTTTGAGCATTACTTTGATATGAAAAGAGTCTTGTTTCTTTTGCTTTTTGGTTGTTTGACTGTGTTTTTGGGTGGCTTAGCTTAGGGTCGAGTTAGAACTTAGGTTTTCTTTGTTTTACAGTAGTACGCACCCTCTGCGTTAGACACAGTGCGTACTTGTATGCACTGTATCTATGTACACAGAGCGTGCACGCACCTGGTTAAACAGGCTGCCTGCGTACCCCTGTCAAAAGCTTAGAAAAATTCAATTTTTTCCTTTTTACCCATTAGATTTTGTTTATAGTTTCTTTATTGCTGCCTAGATCCACTGGTTACCTGTCAGAAGCTTTCATCTTGGCTAATTTCATTGGCATTCCTACTTTAAGTTTTCATCAATTGGGTGTTTTGAGTCTCTTTTTTTGAGAAATTCTTAATTTGACTTCCTTTGGTCATTACTTGGAGGTTTGTCTCAGTGTTAATCGCCTTTGAGTGTTTTTATTTTTTGATCTTTGGAACTCTCACCCAATTTTCTCGACTTGCACTTGATTGGTTCTTAGATTACATTAGAATCATCTTGTGTTTGAGAATTCTCTTGCATATATCACATTTGCATAATTAGAATTCTCCTTCTCGGAATATGAATGAAAAATGTGCATAGATTACATTTGCATACTTTTCAAGTGAATTGTGCGTAGATTACAATTGCATAGTTTACATTCTGAAAAATTAATCGTAGATTTAGATCAGTTTTCTTTGATTTGAATTTACACAAAAATAAAAAAAAGGTTTTGAAACTGATTTGCATTAGTTTATCTTGATGAAATTACTGCATTAGAGAATTTGTTTTATTTTCTCTTAGTGATCAATTTTTTGCATTGTTGGAAGTGAATGGAAACTCTCTCCTTACTTTAGTTAGGATTCATCGAATTGAAAAAGATTACATTATCATATTCGATTGCATTCAGTTTTGGGTCGGGTCATAACACCATTGGTTTCATATCCATTTACCTATTTGAGTAATAACAGCCTTAATAACACAACGCTTAATTAAAATTCATCTAGTAATTTTTACATTTTTAGGGCTCTGATACACC
>APFE030190967.1:0-12892 GCA_000404065.3 Pinus taeda
AGGCCATAAGATTCCCAGAAACCGCACCCAGATACGGTAAATCGTTATTTAACATTAAAGGAACTCTAGCAGGAAAAGATGTTATTATTTCTATTTCTCCGGCAGAAGATGCAAATTATATAACACCTAAAATCGCAAACCAACTAGTGATTCCAGAGTCAAATATAACTAAAAAATTAGAATTAGACCTTTTTTCGCAATAAAATATATGACATAGCTAATTTACAGTTGAACATTGAAGATTATACATTTGTATCACAATTCTCAGTTCAGACCCTATGGAACAATCAAGGGGACATTATTTTGGGTTTACCTTGGATGGAAACTCTAGGTTCCTTTATTCTAAATACTAAGAAAAAGTTTTTTACATTTTCTTACAAGAAGAAGAAAATAACGCTCCAAGATGTTACATTGAAACCTAATTCAGTAATGCTAGAAGATATATCAGATATTTCAAAAGTAATTTCTCATGAAGGTAAAAAAATATTACAAAATATGCAAAACGAAATTGACAAAATCACTATTGACAAAAATGAAGAAGTTTCTCGACTTAAAAACCATAGTGAAAAATTGTTGACGCAAATTAAGATACTTAAGAAGGATAAAAAGTCATTAGAAAACCAGGTACAACAACTTATCAAGAAGGAAGCATCAAATGTAGGAATTCAAGTTGATGACAAAACAACAAATACTGATTCAGTGAATGTCACAACTCAGGAAGAAGATAAGGAAGTTGAAGAAAAGACGCACGTGGATGTTGCAATTCAAATGATGAACATCCCCAGTGAATGTTTCATAGCAAACTCAACAACATCTTTGCCAGAAGAAAATATAAAAATTGCCGCATGCCCAGTATGGAAAAATCAAACAAAAAAGGTTCAATATCGGCATCCGAATCATGAGAATAGACGAATCAACCAAGCTACATATCAGGACCATTCAGAACAGAAACAACAAACTAATGTTCCAGAGAATAATGACATAGCATCAATCCAGCCTTATGCTAACAAGTCGCTACAAAATTCCAGTGATCAGAATACTATACAGAAGATTAGTCTGGGATGGTCTAATCCCTTCTCAGTGCAACAATTTTGTTTGTCACTAAGAAGATATTATCAACTTGTATCGACGAGGATGACTATTCCAAGACAGAAAGATTTTCGAAGCAGAAAAAGAGATCAAGCCTTTTTCATCGACAAGCTTTGAGGACAAAGCTTTTTGAGGAAGAAGGCAATGTAACGAATAAAATGTATAAATAATATAAATATAATGTAAAAGATAATAATCATAAATAATTGTTAGTTAAGCTAGTAATTAAGGTTGAAGAGGCATGTCTAATAAGACATGACTCTTCATGAAGAGACACTTGCTTGGTATATAAGCAAGCCTCTCGTTCTCATTTGTAAATTATCATTCTTATTCTTATTCATATATTTAATATAATATTTATATCCTTAATGGATATCTTGATATTCCAAGTCTTTTGGAGTAATTAATTTATAGAAGGAACTTTGTTCGCTTCATACTAGTTCTGAGTGCAAATGCTATCAATCTGAAAGTTTGAAACAACTATGTGTGCAGATCAAATGCTGTTCACCCTCGGATATACTCTGTGGCTAGGATCAATTTTATCACATTGAAGTTACACTACCATTTTATAGTATGTGTTAGAACAAAACAGAGATCAAACTATGCACTAAACCTTCAGTCGCATACTAGAACAATTTTGGTCAAGACAAAGAATGCGATTATACACAATCGTTGCATATTTACAGGTTTATAAACTTACAAGTTACTGTGCACTGCTCGGCGTGCACGGTGCAGGAGTCAACTTTAAAGCTGAGCTGAGAGCCTGAGGCAGTAGGAGTCCTCAGTCAAGAGCTGAGCTATGTAAAGTTTAAACTGTATCATTATGTTGCTCACGCGGAGTTCGGTTGAGGACCGAGGTCAGTGGTCGACTGGTCGTTGGTGCTCGGTGGTACTCTGTAGACTGGCAGTGTATCAAATGATTCAAACCCTCCGCACGGCGCAAACAATGAAACTAACCCTCCGTCGAACAATGAAACCAAAAGTAAAACAGGCCCGCAATTGGTTTGGATTTTTTTTTAAAATAGCAAAAAAACTCGAACCAAAACGATTTTCTTCGAACCAAAAACGAACTTAATCGATTTTGTTCGGCATTAAATTCGAGTTCGCCATAAAATTTGGCGAACTTGAACGAATAAATTCGTATTCGTTTGAAGTTCGGCGAATTTCGAACTTATTCGTTCAATTCACCAAACTTGGTGACTAAGAGTATCACCCATTGCCTCCCTGTCTAGCCTTTGCCTCTACCTTGATCTTCTAGAGACATCAATCAACACACTTCATTTTGGATGAAACTGTTTGTTACCACATGGCACCTTTGGATTGAATTCCCAAAGATAGGGTACTAGCCTTGTGAAACTAGGAGATTGGTCATTGTCACTTCAACTCTCCGCTGCACTTTAGACTGAGGAAGATGTTACTAGCCAATGGAGGTTTCCATATTGGTTACTAGGTTCATTTCATATAGTATGAGTGGGAGTAATGGGAACCTAGCAACAATGAAAATGAAAATGGGAAATGGGGAAAATGGGGTTTGGTGTAATCATTGAAAGGGAGTTCAGCGCCTTACTCATTTGGGCCATGGAGTCATTTAAGCAACTTCAAAGGGTGTTCTAAAGGGATTAAGATTCAGCAGGCAATCAAGTGATGTCCACAACTGTTAGCCTTAACCTCAAGGGTGTTCTAAGGATGGCTAGGGACTATAAGCAGCCAATGTGAGGGGGTGTGTCTCTCTAGATCCACAACTCAAATCAACAATGAAGGTGGCCCCTACCAAAGATATCTATGAATATGCCCAATCAGAACTTGCAGAAAAATACTCCCCATGCTACTACAAATATGCAAAGTCCTTTATCACTCAAGCCGATGGGAGGGGTAATGCTGCCTAACCAAGCATGAAAGTATGTTAGATAAAGCTTGACATGCCCAATCAGTCATTTTGGCTTGAGTGAAGGGTACATTTTTGTTAAAATCATGACAGGGGAGTTCAACAATCAACATCACCGACATCAGGGTACATGAAGGGCTTGGTGCTCTTGAATAAATGCCAATCCTATACCTTCTTACATGATAGAATTCAATGGAAATGCTGCAATCCTGATATCCTGAAAACTGTGAAGTCAGCTGAATTAGGAATTGAATATGAAATTCTAGTTTTTCAAACATCTTGGAACAATTAATGGTACTGTTAAAACTTTTAGAAGTTGATATTCTCCTCTATCCTTCATTTTCTATCTTTTTACTTTAAGACATTAATATTACCAGTAATTACAAAGAACAGGGAGGGGGTGGCGGTGGTTCAAACCGGCAGATTTTGTAAAAAGTGTTAGGCTGCAAACCACAGATGAAAGAATAAGTGTGAATGTTTTTTCATTAATATGATACACATTTAAATACAATGTTCTGACTCTGTTGGATTCATCTTCCAAAGTCTTTTAGACTTCTTGTGATGCTTCTTATTCCACACCATAACCCTTATGGATTAGGTGTCTAACAAAAAGGTAGCATGGGATCTCCTTTTATGAGGGGGATGTTCCCTGTTGTATTTGCTTGCATCCCCCAAAAAGAGGATGTTGGGGAACCCCCTTTGGAGTATCTACGTCTTTGGAGCGTGTTCCCTACCCTTGGGGAACACGTCTCTGTGTAACACTGCATATTTTGAAGGGTCGTTGTTTCTAACCTTGGGTCTTACATATGAGACCGATGAAGAGGAATTTGAAAATGCTGATAACAAGGAAGTTTCTGACTGTTTGAAACTTTCAAAATAGCAATATCAATAAGGTGAGAAGAGAATGATTCTTCTAGTTGCAAATATGGAAGAAGCTCTGAAAAGTGCCCAACTTGCATGTACAAGGATGTAGGGTGGTGGCCATTATATACTGAAAGCTGGAGTTTAGAATGTGATGACATTGACATTGTTTGGTTCTTATAATGGGGCATTAAAAACCATACATCTAAGTGAAGTTCTTTTAATGTGACTTGAAACATATATCGGCAGAATTTCTGAGATGTCTGTTACTATTGATGAGCTCTTTGGAATATACTTAAGCAGCTAGAAAATTCAGTAATGTATATTTAAGGAGTAGGGTGCCCATCACAAGCTCTCTCACTCATTCAATTGTTATTAGTAGAAAAAACGAGAATTTAATGAATATGATTGAATTTATGTTTAACAGAATTCCTGACGGTTTTCCTTATAATCTTTAGGGAAGATGACTCTGCTTATCATGATTTATCTACCAGTCAGAAGTGGATCTGAATTTATTTTGTCTTGACATCTTGTTTAATTTTAATAAAGAATGTATCGATCGGTACAATGGAAGAATTTAGTCAACATATCTGGAATTTTTGTCAATAGAATTCTGGAAATGACTCGTTGTCTTGATTTATCTACCATTATGGCACGGACCATTTATTTTGTTTATGATCAATTGCATCAGCCGGTAATATGATGTTTTTCAGAACGTATCAGTTATGGTCTGGACAGATGCGTATTTTATCTCAGTACACTTTTCACTGGGGCATATTAGGGGAGGTTCAGTTGTCTGTCAATCAATCAATTTGCAGCCTAGTTTATGCCGTTGTAGTGGAAAATAGCAAGTTAGCCATAGTTTTCCAAACAAAATGATTAAGGACGGTCATATT
The DNA here is from genome assembly GCA_000404065.3 of Pinus taeda. Lineage (NCBI taxonomy): Eukaryota > Viridiplantae > Streptophyta > Pinopsida > Pinales > Pinaceae > Pinus > Pinus taeda. The sequence continues at coordinate 4,732 of APFE030190967.1, forward strand.
GACAAAACCAATGGTGAGGTGGAACTCAAAACCTATCCAACGTTGACTTGTTTGAGAGGACTTTGTTTAATGGGGATAGATGTGGGGCAAATAAGCATTGATTTAGAAATAGATGCCTTGAAAAACTTCGTTTTTCAAGACCATCCTGATGCTTTTTTATTAAATGATTTCAAAGCTATTACTTTGATAACTGAAAAACTTTTCTTCTGCCTGCAGGCATACTGGCTTGTTTAGATGGGTATATGAATATAGCAATGGAACAGACAGAAGAATATGTCAATGGCCAACTAAAGAACAAGTATGGCGATGCTTTTATTAGAGGAAATAACGGTAATATGCCATCTTTTGATACCTTTTTTCTTGGTTCATGAACTTCATAGACGTTTTCTGAGTTCTCATACCCCATATGTTGTTTCTTAAAGCCCATCTGGTATTTTCTCAGATTCTTTGGACAGTTGCTCTCTTAATTTGTTATGTTTGTCGGCAGTTCTATACATTAGTACTTCCAAACGGACCCTCGGAGAAGGAGCATAGCTACGGGGACCTGCATAAAAAATTTGAAACCTCTTCTGAAAGTAACATCTGAAGAACAAGATTCTCCATACATATGTACCTACTATGAAAAGTTTGTGTAACATGGCACTGTTTGTAACTTTGTACATCCCTCCAAGTCTTGTTTTAGATTTTGGGTGGCAATCTAGTTTTTGGCATGCATTAGAACACAACTTTTTGACTATCTAGTCAATGAAATTGACGGTAAATCAAGTATCCTAATATGTTTGAATCCATTTTTTTGACTTTCAAGTCATTGAAATTAACAGTAAATTAAGTATCGTAATATGTTGTGGCCAGGAGCGACGTTACCAGATTTTAGTCAGCATTCTGGTATGATTTATCACTTAGCCTGCACAGCGCAGATTCTTGATATTTCCATGCTTAAAAAAGAGCACGTATGTTTGTGGGAAGATTAAGTTATAGAACGTTGTTACTTTTCTGATGGTTTTTTCTAATTATTAATGGGATGGCTAGGTATTCGAACTTGGGAGGGGAATCCTATAAATGCCAAAACTAATAGACATATTTCTGAATCAGTTTTTCCTCGGTTTAACATAGGGTTGTTATAAAGACTAGCACAACCACATTAGTAAATATGGTTTATATATGCTGATCGGTGCCCTTTTTATACACTGATTGGTGTATAAAAGGTGGAAAATGACATCGATCGGCATATATCAGTCACATTTATTAATGTTGTGTTAGTACTAAATAATATATAATAATATATATATATATATATATATAATATGAACCGTAATGAGAATTTTTATAGTTGCAAAATTCTGTGCCTGGAGCACAGCATGTACTTTGGGGAAGTACAATGGAGCACCAATCGAGGTCAGATGTAATTGATACCCATCAAGACTGTCACCTAATGCAATCTTTGCCCACTGATATTCCTAATATACCAGGCTTTTGCAAGTATATACTCTCCAGAAGACCTGCAAAATCACACAAAATTTGCAATACATATTAATAAAACTGATGCAATGTCTCTGCTAACTGTGTTCAGAATTTTTCTCTGCTGCCATTGGTATTTTTGGATTTCAGAAATAAATAATAATTTCATTGTGTGTGGCTAAGATATCTACAGTCCCTCCACTGTGGGTTATGTGCATCTGCAGTGGGTGTACCTACCTTAAATGCAAAGTGTCTGTCCGGACTTAGGTGTGAGACTATGCACCATGCTTTATCCACGGGACATCGAGTTGATCCTGTTGTATCTCTAAGATGATAATGGTCAGCGATCATGCCAGGGCATTTAAGATATTTGTTTTGGGGGGTTTTGTTTTAATTTTGGAGGACCAATGTATGAAACATATTTAAAACAGTTATGCCTAACCTTTTTGAATAATACTAATCTTTAAACAAAGGGTTGCTATTAAAATCCACACAATGATATGAAAGATGATATGACAATTACAGTTTTCAAATAGAAAATTAAATAACCGTAAGTAAGAAAACCTTCAAACAATGTTCAGAAAGTTTAACAAAATATGTCCAAGATTATAAAGATGCTGATGATTTTATGATTTAGAGGGAATTAGTCAAACAAACAGTTTATAAAATTCATTCTCTTTAAAGATGATCACTTCAAAAAGCTTATAGGAGTAATTGAGACACAACTATTCCTACCTGGTTATCTTTGTAAAACTTAAGAATATGAAGAAAACACAGTGAATGAAAACTGGAAAAACTTACAAGGAATACGAAACTGTATGAATCAAAATTCAGAATCATTTACTTTGTTATTAATGATTCAGAAAAAGCTGAGTACATTTAGTGCTTACAAATGTTTCTTCAAGGGTGCAACCCATAATAACTCGTGAAAGAGAGTTATTTGTACAAGCTTAGAGCTAGGAAAAATATTTTAAACAAATTTACAAAAATAGATTAATACAAAATCAAGAAGATGCACTGATAGTCGATCTGTCACTATTTTGGTGTTGAATTGTTGATGACTGTTCCTGAAAATGTTGAATGCTGCTGAGCTATTGATGACTGTTCTTAAAAACGCTGAATACTGTTGATCTTCTTTTCAGCCGAGTAAATCAGTTAACTATTCCCAACGTTTCTTATTTGGGATAGATAATTTAATTACCGTTTGATAAACATCATACATTTCTGTATATTTAGTAAAAGTGGGTTTTACTAAAAATATATGTTTGATTTCATTTAGGATGAAAAATGTATCTCCGAGTGCATTCAGCACAACCCTTGGTGTTGTTGTACCTTTTATGTTTGAAACTGATGATGCTGCACTGGTACTAACCTCTGTAAGCTTTCGGACATAGCTTTCAATGGGCATTAACTTATCATTTATCACAAGCATAGAGGGCCAACCCTTGCTGGTCAAGGGTTCTAACCTGTTGAAAAAACGTTGAACTATGACATTAACACTGTTGCATTTTTCCTCCCACTGAAGAGTGAGATTTTTCTTTGTAATAATCTTCTTCACTTTCAGTATCGCTGCTGTCCTGTCATTAATACCTAATTCTTTAAGCTCATAGCCGTCTTTAGAATTGAGAAACTTGATTATTTCAGTGGCAACTTCTGGCATGTCTTCAAGTTCCTTTGAGATAGTTTTAATAGCTTCTTGAGCTTTTTCCAACAAGTCCATTGATCAAAGATTATCCTGATATAAGGCCAGATATCTTTGATTGATTCAGTAATCTCTCCGCATAAAATTTCCTTTACCAAACCTAGTTTATTTCCAAGGTAAGAGTCGTTGACTTCTTTTTGCAATACCTCAATTTCTCCTTTTGCCCTCTGCAACTCAACTGCATCTGAACTGTCTGAAACTTCTTTCATGTGTTGTAATTTCTTGAGTTTTTCCTGCAATTTCTTGATTTCTTATGTCTGAATAGACAGGTTCTGAATAGCTTCAACAATCTGTTCAACTCCTACTATACTTGTGGTTGCTGCTATAGTTATAGACATTGTTGTAAGAGGAATTGCATACATTGGAATATTGGCCTTTTTCACAGCTTCTTCTTTCTCTTTGACAAGTTTTTCCATTTGTTCTTCCATCTGTTTTATTTGCAAATTTTGTTCCGTTATGAGCTTCATCATATCAGATTTTTGAGTCTCCAGTTCTTCAATTTCTTTAGTCATTGGGTCCTCTGAAGCTGGCAATTTGAGTTGCTTCCTTAGTGTTGAAACCTCAACATTTTTCTTCCTGACAAATTCTTTTGCAACATTTATATTGGAGGGATCATATCCCATCTTTAGCACTAGATCTTCCAAAGATTTGATCTTGGTGTCCTTTGCCAATGGGGAAACTTTTTCCAACTTGAGCTGTGACTGTGTATTGGCCAAGGTGACCTGCAACTTTGACAAACTCACGACAGTGTTAGTTAAAGTAGAAGAAATCATTTGGCCAGTTTGTTTGTGCATCTCAATTTGGTCAATTGGATGTACATCTTTAACATTAAACTCAAAGGAGGTTTTCTTTTGGTAATGTGCATGTTGCAAACACTGAGGGCGGGGGGGGGGTGGGTGGTGAATCAGTATTTCTCACTATTTTTTAATTGTTCTAGTGATTGTCAAAACCATATATAGATATGTATATGTATAAACAGAACACAAAAATCAAGAACTGGAATCTATGCTTTTATTAAAACTCAAGACAATGCAATAAATACAATATAAGTATAAATCTGATTGTGAATTGTTGCCAAGCTCCAACTTGGACTTCAGGGAGGCTCCAACCTCCAGAGCACCAACTCTCTTTTGCAGTGGTTCTGCACTTAGGAGCACCAACCCCAATGACTTCAGTCCTGTTCAGTTTTGAGGCTCCAACCTCTTGGGCTCCAACCCAACCTTGGTATAAACTGGTATGCTGTTACACTCTCTTCAGCTGAGGTTCTCTCACTCCTACTCTCCTGCCTCTGCTGTTTTTGCTACCTCTACAGCCTCCGCTGCTTCTGCTGCCTCTACAGCCTCCGCTGCTTCTGCTGCCCATTTTGCCTCTGCTGCTTCTACTACCTCACCCTCTGGGTCTTCACCATCACAACAACAACAACAGTTCTCTGTTTTTACTGTTTTATACACTCTCATGCCTTTGTCCATTCGTTTCCACTTACTCGCTGGCTCTTTGGCTTCCTCCTCGCTCGACCTTCTCGGTCGCTGCGGCTTCCTCTATGCTGTGCAAGTTCACTGAATATTTGAGGACACATAGATTCATTTGTGAGTTCCAAAACTCCACGGAGAACACATTTTACTGGTTACGACTGTAACAACGCTCCTTTAACAATGATAGCAGGCATACACAGATTCGGCATAGTTTAACGGACAGCCACGTCCCAATCGCAATCACAATAGACATTATTTCAACCCTTTCCACTGACATTCAACGTTCTGAACCATCGAAACAGTCATCGTAAGCCTTTCGGCTTAAAACACCCAGCGCAAGCCAAAATTCCATTATACAGAGAATATGAGAAAAATAGTAAAAAAGAACTGAAGGGTGGACTTCAAGGTGCATTACACATATTTATTTCTGCATCGGGTCCGAGCTTAAATCGCAATTGGCGCTTGGGTGTGGCAAGGTTTCATAACATATGCGATATAATGACGGACGCGATATTATTATATACTATTTTTAATGCCTCTGTCGGGTCCGCAACTTTCATCGCTATCGGCGATTGGGTATGGGGAGACTTTATAACATATGTGATTACCACGGATGCGATATAGCATTCAATCAAACTGTGATATGCCATTGGGTCCGTGTATATTATCGCAATCAGCGCTTTCATGTGGCAGGGTCTTTACGGCTTGTGATATAGCGACGGATGCGATATAACAATAAACAGAAGTTAATATCCATGTCGGGTCCGCATATATATGTATCGCTATTGGGGGTTTGGGGTGATGGCACATAGCCGAACTGTCGATTAGCACTGTCGTCGATATTTACGCATATGCTCGCTAGTGTAAACGCCATATGTGCATGCCTTGGCCTCCGTTTGCACCTCCGATGGTGTTAAGCACATATCTATGGGCTTTCTTTCCGCCGATTGTGTATATAGCCTTGTCTATATATGTGTTTACCGCCGATAGTGCATATAGCCCTGTATACATGAGTTTTATGAGTTTTGGCCTCCGATAGCTATGTTTTGGCATATATTACAAGCAACGTTCCTCTTGCTCTGATATGGCTCTCCGATGACTTCAATGGCTCTGTTTGCATCCTCCATGGCTCTATTTGCTCTGTTTGCATCCTCCTTTTCGCTCCTGATAACTGTGTATGCTCCTCTTCTTTGGCATCTATATGGCATATATACATATGTCTCCGCTGGTGGTGCTTCGTGCTCTGTTAGCTCCTCTCGTCTCCATCTGCTCCTCTGGTGGCTCTGTTCTGTCTACTCCTCTTGGCTCCGTCTGCTCCTCGAATATTGCCATATTGACATCAATAACAATCTGTGTTCAACAATCTCCCCCTTTGTTATTAATGGCAATATTCTTCTGCTCTCTCCCCCTTTGACATCAATGACAAAGGAATGTATATGGACTCCCCTTGTCAAACTGCTCCCCCTGTCCTGCTGTATCTTTATGAATGAAATTGAGTGATGATAAATAAATAACCCCCATCTTTTGACGCAGATGTTCGAATGCTTCTCGAGGAAGAGGTTTTGTGAAAATATCAGCGATCTGCTCCTTAGAACTGATATATTCCAGGACGATGTTTTGTTCAGCTACTTGCCCATGGAGGAAATGATACTTCATCGGTATGTGTTTGGTTCTTGAGTGCATCACTGGATTTTCGCTGAGACTGATATCACTTGTGTTGTCACAATAAATGGTAATTGGTTGATCTGTACATATGTCGAGATCTTTTAGAGCTTCCTTCATCCATAGTATCTGAGTACAACAGTCTGTTGCAGCAATATACTCGGCTTCGGTTGTGGATAACGATATGGATGACTATTTTTCGCTGAGCCAGGATACCAAACAGTCTCCTAGGAAGAATGCATTTCCATTAGTACTTTTCCGATCATCTATACTTCCAGCCCAATCAACATCGGTGTATGCAGTTATAGTGAGTGTTGAGTTCTTTGGGTACCAAAGACCGAAATCAGAAGTTCCCTTCAGATATCCGAGAATTCTTTTTACAGCTAATAATTGGGATTGTTTGGAAGTAGATTGAAATCTTCCCACCATTCCTACTTCTTGCATTATGTCTGGTCGTGTAGCTGTTAAGTATAGAAGGGCTCCAATCATTGACCTGTAATGAGTTGCATCTACTAGAGGGGAGTCATCATCTTTGCTCAGTTTGTAGTTTGTGGTCATAGGTGTGCTCATGGGTGCACAATCCTCCATTCCATATTTTTTGAGCATGTCTTGTAGATATTTGGTTTGAGATATACATAATCCTGCTCTGGTTTGAGATATTTGAAGTCAAGGAAGTGGGACAACTTTCCTATCATTGACATCTCAAACTCTTTTGACATGTTTTGAGAAAATTCATGGTTCATTTCATCATTATTACTAGCAAAAATTAGATCATCGACATAAACAAGAGCAGCTAGTAACTTACCTTGATCTGTCTTTATGTATAGATTACTTCCAACCACTCCCTTTTTGAAGCCTTGTTGTTGTAGGTAGTGATCCAATTTTGCATACCAAGCTCTAGGAGCTTGTTTCAATCCATATAAAGCCTTTTTCAACTTACAGACTAGGTCCTTTCCTGCTGTCAGATCAAAACCTTCTGGCTGCTCCATGTAGACTTCCTCTTTGAGCTCCCCATTTAGAAACGCTGATTTCACGTCCATTTGATAGATTTTGAATCCTTTTGAGCAAACAAATGCTAAGAACATCCTGATAGCTTCCATACGGGCCACTGGTGCAAATGTCTCTTCAAAGTCGATTCCTTCAATTTGTGAATAGCCTTTGCAGACAAGTCTTGCCTTGTTCCTGATAACCTGTCCTTCCTCATTCATTTTATTTTTGAACACTCATTTGCTTCCTATTATGTTTTTTTCCTTTGGACGAGGTACCAACTCCCATGTCTTGTTCTTTTCATTTTGGGACATTTATTCTTCCATGGCTTTTACCCAATGAGGATCCTTGCTTTTGCAAATGTTTTTGGTTCTATCATAGATAGGAGGGCAATTGTTGGCATTATGGCACAGGTTTGGGGCTATGGCACAGGTGTTGTCCTTGATGGCAACCTTCTTTGGTAACAAATCTCAGTTCAGGCACTCAGAAAGTAGAAAAATTCATATACGCAGGTTCATCTAGATTAAGGCGCGTATACACGCGGGTATACATTACAAAAGCACGTATATGTTGGTGATCATCCTTTTGGTCCATGGCAGGTAGATCTTGGAACTTGAACCTATGTTTTGGACCATGGCGTCTCGTCAGATGTGTCGATCCCTTGTTTTGGGTTCATGGTATTGAAATGTTATGGTTTTGGACCATGGTGTTGGGGAAGGCCTAAGACTATAAAAGGGGAAGGAGATCTTGTGACAAATTACCATCTGAATTATTATTGAAGATCTGACAAAGTGCTAGAGCTGGTATATTGGGTGGTGATGCAGATCTGGATCTGAAGGAAGGAGGAACCTTAGCGCAAAAAGGAAGGATAAGTTCTATT
>APFE030190968.1:0-18687 GCA_000404065.3 Pinus taeda
CGATAATGACAAAGAAATCATTTGAGAAACATTAATCAATCAAGTCAAAGTAGGGCTAGCAAAGGAGATACAAACTTGATTTCAGAGACATGACACTTATTGATCATTCAACAAACAATCAAATAGAAGAAATTTGGTGAAAAACCCTATCCAAAGGTGGAAAAATGACCCAAAGAGGATTAGCGCAGCCCTGAATAGGATATAGTGCACTTCAGAGCACTTTCCCTAAGCCAAGGGTGCTCTGTAGTGCATTGTGTCCCTCACAAGCCTATGTTGGTGACAGTAAGCCATTTCAAGAGGCAACTAAACATAGTTTTTGACCAAAATTCACTTCAACAAGGCTGAAATACAATCAATGAAAGGAAGTAAGGTTTGCTAGAGTGTCCTAGGATGTGGATAAGCTACTTGGAATGATGATTGTTCCCTAGCAGAGTCACCAATTTATTATGAATAATTTGGTATCTACGAATAAATACTAATTCCCTAGATAAGTAACCATATCTAGAACAACAATTTAAAGCACTTTAACCTTTTTCTATAAACAATAGCTAAGACAAAGAGAATGAGAGGACCTACTTTTACTTTCACTTTCCTCTTGTCTCCTTTGTATCGGTCCTGTCGCTCCTTGCTGTACTTAACACGCTTGAGAAGTACCTGTAAACATCAACAGAAGTCACAAAACCAATCAAAGCAAAAGATCTATTGATTACAAGTAAATGAAATCAAATACATTCACACATATAAGCATCATATATCAAGATAAGCATATGGAAAAAGGCGTAAATACTTTATTGAATAGCAAGAAGAATTACAACCATGAAGCCTGATTCGAATTCACTCCTCTAGTTTTGGTTCCATCCACATCACATCATAAGCATGACATTCCGGTGGCATAACAACACTTACAATAGTCTCAATTCTCAAACTAACATTATCTCCTTACAATTTATCAAATTCCAACCCTTGATCACTTAGATGAGTGCTCAATGTATAGGAAGATGGAGGAGGTTTTGTCATCAATTAGGTTATTTAATGACCTTCCATACTTAGAATTAGTTCCATGGAGGAAGGGATGAGAGGATAGGAGTATCTTAACTCATTCCTCATCCATTTTTGAGCTAATAGAAGATGACAAGTGTGGGATTCTTCTAGAAGGCTCCAGAAGATAAGATATTCCCTAGAACCCTATGAAGATTTTGCTTAATCTCACCCACCGCGGGTCAAAGTGGGCCTAAGTGCTCTGTAGACACCCTGGCATGGAATTAACTACTCTACAACACACCCTTGCATGGGCCTACTTGCATTGGTCGCTCTAGAGGTTGTTTCATAATGTCTTCAGGGCATGAAACTGTCTGGGAAGGAGGCATTCAAAAGGTTCACTTGTTGAGGGCATGTAGCAACTGAAATTAGGGTTTGATGAGCCCTAAAACACTGATCTAGATGATGGAAGTGATGTGCCCAAATGGATCTGTGACAAATGTCTAAGATAAATCTAGATGCTCTCAAAAGAACCGGATGAATGCATCTAGGATTGATTTGGACGCTCCCAGGTGAATTGCATGTAGGCGTCCTAGGATTAACCATACCCAGATCTGATGAAACCATAGATGCTCTCTTTAGGCTTCTGTGTGAGCATATATGGCAACCTGAACACTCCCTTGAGGCTACTGTGCCAACATCTATGGCAGCTAGAATGCTCCCTAGGCCATTCTACACGTGCATCTATGATCCAAACTGAATTGTGGAAACCCTAACCTCCCAGACCCTCCCTTAGATACTTTGTGCCAGCGTCTAATATTTGTTGGACGCTCTCTAGGCCATACTGTACTAGCATCCACAGACAGAAAACCTTAGTTATGAGCCAATTTCCAAGATCTAGAAATCCTAGACACGTGAGAGCTTCGACCATGTATATTTGGACCCTTTGTGTGAGCTTTCCTCTATCAAACCTATGCGAACCAAGACAATAAGATAAGAGAATATGGCTTTATCAATGTGTCCAATTGAGCTTGAGGTTTCTTCTATTTATATGCTTCCATGAGGATCCACTTCGAGTTGAGGTCGACTTGTCCAATTTAACATGTGCTTAGGGCCGACATAACACAATATACATGAATAAATAAATAAACTCAAAACCCAACTTCTTCTTGTCTAAACAAGGTTAGGTCAATCTTGGTCCTCTCGAAACGAGGAATCTATTTCAATTATTATCTTCATCATATGAGTTGTACAAAGTGGAATTTGACTGCAGTTGAAAAAATTAACAACTTGGCCTATTGGACCACCTATGAGAGATGCATTCACATTAGGATCAATATATGAAGGACTCTACAGGGTTATTGGAAGACCACTTCTAGTATTGGTCCATGATACTAATCATCTAAGAGAACTATGGGATTGAATATTGGCCCATCTACAATATGATGCTCTTTCGAGGAATTGGTCTCAGGGATTCCCAAGGTTCAAGCTCATCATGATGGGGTATGTCTAGGTTGTGCCAGTGGAAATCAGACAAGGGGACCATTCCCCTCTAGTGAGAACAAGGCAACTGACATCCTCCATCTCATTCATTCCAACATATGTGGTTTAATGCTCGTGCCTTCTATTGGTGGCCATATATACTATATCAACTTCATTTATGACTTCTTAAGAAAGACACGGATATATGTTTTGAAGCATAAGGATGAAGCCTTTGAAATGTTCAAGGAGTGAAAAGCTTTAATCAAAAATCAAACAGGAAAGAAAATCAAAATATTCAGGTCCGACAATGGTGGAGAGTACATATCAAAGGATTTCATTGATTTTTTCAAAAAGGAAGGAATCAAGAAAGTGACAATTGTGCCCTATACTCCCAAACAAAATCAAGTGGCTGAAAGAAAGAACAAGTCCATTTTATAAGTTTCCCATTCCATGCTCCATGATCAAAGTTTGTAGAAGCAACAAATGTCATCATATATGTTCAAAAAAGAGTACCTCTTCAAGCATTAGACAAGAATACCCCCGACGAAGTGTTCATAGGTGTCAATACTAATGTTAGCCATCTCCATATCTTTGGCTACCACACATACTTTCATATGCCAATGGACAAAAGAAACAAGTTGGAAGCCTTGTGAATAAAAGGTATGTTTGTTAGATATTGTTAAAATTCTAAAGCATTTAGAATATATATTCCTAGTCAAAGCAAGATTGAAACTAGCAGGGATGTTACATTCGATGAAGATGTCTCCCTGTGAAAAGAAAGGGACCTTCCCCTGCCTCCTCCTCCTGAGAAGAATGATGATATGGATATTTTGGATGGTACTTCAATGCCCAAATATGAGACATATATTTTTGATGATCCTATTGAGCCCATGGATCCTTCCGATCCTCCTTCATGGGATCCTCCCACCAAGAAGAGGCAACTTTGGCTTCGAGACACATTACAGGATGAAATTCAAGCTCTTGTTTGAATATCATTTAGAGAAAGGAAGAATACATGCAGATACCAATGATATGTTGTAGCCATGAGCACTATGATTCAAGATAAACCTCCCACATTCGAATAAGATGTAAAAGAACAAGTTTGGAAAGATTCTATGACCAAAAAATATGAATCAATTGCAAAGAATTATGTCTGGGATGTTGTGTCAAGATCGAAGGGGAAATTTTTGGTGACTTCAAAGTGGTTGTTCAAGATCAAGCATGGAGTTGATGGTAGCATTGAGAAATACAAGGAAAGGTTCGTGGCTTGAGGATTCTCCCAAAAGGAGGGAGAATATTGTGATGATATATTTTCACTTGTGGCTCGATATAGAACCATTCATTCGATAGTTTCCATTGTTGTAAGTGAAGGATGGAACCTTCATCAGATTGACCTAAAGATTGCATTCCTCTATGACATGTTACAAGAATAAATGTATGTTGAGAAACCATAGGGATTTGAAGTAGAGGATCAAAAGACACATGTTTGTAGATTGAAGAAGGCATTGTATGGTATGAATCAAGCCCCTAGAGCATGGTACACCCACATAACAGTTATTTCATGAAGTTGGGATTCACAAGAAGCAATTTCACTCCCAACCTCTACTTCAAGTTAGTCCAAGGTATGAAGTTGATTTTGGTTTTATATGAATGTAATCCTAATAGGTGGTGAGCCCCTAATGATCGAGTGTAAGAGGGAGCTAGCCTCTGAATTAAATATGAAGGACCTTAGACCCATGCATTAGTTTCTAGACCTTAAGGTGTGGCAAAGGCCTGGTGAGATTTTACTTTCATAAGGAAAATATGTTGTGAAGCTACTATAGAGATTTGGAATGACATAATGCAAATCCCTTCCCACACTGATGGAAATGAACTTCAAAAAGTTATTTGGAAAAGCTGCAGGACTCGATTTAGTGAATCCATCTGAGTATAGACAGTTTATTGGGGCTCTGATGTTCCTAGTGAACGCCCATCCACGCATATGTTATGCAATGAACACGTTGAGTCAGTTATGGATTGAGCCTCTTCATGCACATTAGATCACTGGAAAACACATTTTGAGATATTTTCATGGGATGATCACACTTGGTCTAAGATATTATGCTGGAGATGTTCAACTTCATGGATACACCAATGTTGACTGGGAAAGAAACGTTATTAATAGGAAAAGTACATCTCAATGTTGTTTTAGTCTTGAGTATGTCATGATATCTTGGATGAGCAAGAAAAATAAAGTCCATAGCATTGAGTACCACCAAGGAAGAGTATATTACCACTAGCATGGATAGTTGTGAAGAAGTTTGGTTGAGGATGTTATTTAGAGAGATATTTGAGAAGGTACTAGATACTACAATGATGTATTATGACAACAAGAGTGGGATCTTTATGACAGAGAATCCCATATTTCATGACAATTCCAAGCACATAGAGATTCAATATCACTTCATTCGAGACATGGTGCAGAGAGGATTCATTAGACTCCATCACATATTGATAGATGAGCAGATTGCATATATTCTCACCAAGGATTTACCAAAAGGGAAGTTCTTGATATTCAAAGAGAAAATTGGACTGATGGATGTGACCCCTCCTAACAAGGTAAATTTATGATCGAGGACACTAAGCTAGCTCTTCCCCCTTGTTTGAGCTCCTAGGGTTTGGAATTGAGATAGAGGGCTCTTGGGGTTGAGGGATATTTGGATAATAGGGTATCATCCCCATATTTTACCCATAAGGTTGGAGTAGTAGCTACCATATCTTGTTCTTTGCATTGTATACTGAGTTGGCATCATACCCACAAGCTAGCCTTATTTTGATTGTCCCTCCTCATCTGGCCAATGGGATGAGGAGGCTTGGGGGTGTGTGATTGTTACCTTTTGGTAAGTCGAGTATCTTGCCCAAGTTCAGATTATGATGTAAGTGTTCTACCACATGACTCTTGAGGGTAAATTTTGGGAAGATTGGTAGGAAATAGGATGGGTTTAGTGGTATCTCCCCTACATCACCTATTGTTCAATATGGGGTTAGAGATATTTAGCTCCCTCGTGACATTTCGGGTTTAGATGTACTCCCTAATGTGGTTTTGGATTGAGATATGCTCTTTGTTGAGATAGAGGGTGGTATATTTTTCTCCGTGATGATTATCCTTCTTTATATTCAAGAATTTTTCAGTAGATAGAATTGAGAAGAGACGAGACATATAATGACAGGATGACGTGTTTATTAATGGACAAAGTTTGACAAGTAGAATTATCCCTAGTTGAGAGGGAGTGTTAAAATATGAAACTATAGTAAAATTCCACTTTTTATAGCTCATTTTATTAATATGATGATGGAATTGAATTCCTCTTTTCGAGAGGATCAAAATCTACCTAAAGATCACTCAAATCAGATAAGGGAAAGTGTACTTGTGAAGGAAAGCCCATATATGCACATTTGGACAAGGTTGGACCCAAAGAAAATTGGACACCCTTGGAAGCCTATAAATACAAGTGACCTCAAGATCATTTGGACATCACCAAGTATCTTCTTCTTCTCTTCTCATTGATTGGTTCGCACAGGTCTGAGTCAGGGACAATGAAAGAAGTTCGCAAAGGTCGGAAATTATAGGGTCTCAAGCTCACATTTGATTTAGGGTTTCTGGGCTACAATCACAAACACGTCATAGAGAAAAATCTTCTACATTCGCTGGCTATTAAGCATCAAGGGTGCAACTGGAATCCTCTAGTCACTTGCACAATTTCTCATGCATGCAACTAGGAAGTTTTACGGAAGTTGATCATTGACCGAAGTTGACTGCAAATGGGAAAAGTTGTCTCTGATATATTCTGATGATGGAACCTTGTTTCTTAATGTTATTGGGTTGTTTTTCTAGATGATATTGTATTGGGATCATTTTTCTCTCTGTTGAACATTTTATGACAATCTAATAGAAGAAGATTTTCAAGAAGTTTTCCCCTTAGTAGGTTTTTTTCATGGTCTTTGACCAAACCTGGTGTCTCTTGTTGATGTGTTGATTGTCTCCTTTGTTATTGCATTTATTGTTTTATCTTCCATTACTGTTGATGAATGGAAATACTAATTGTAATTGGAGAGATTGCTAATTGAATATTGAACTGGGCTAAAGTAATTGATACAACATAGACCAATATTCAAATTTAACAATAATAATATCTCTGAGTATCAGAAAGGATGATAATAATAATATTGATGATTAAGTCGAGATTGAACTATTATGATTGATTAATGATAAGTTAAGTGATTTTCTTTCAACTATAGTTGATTACCGATTGATGCAAGGTGATTTACTATTTTTGGAAAGTCATAATTGAGAGGATAGACATGACTTTCTATTATTAGAAAGTCACTCTAGAATTGTCAAAAACGATATTTTATTCAAGGAAATTCAGCCTTGAGCTACTAATTTTCAAAAACCATGAGTGGTATTTTTCTTCTAGAGAATAGGGATTTTGCACCCTATTGCATCCATCTTTGTGCCTTAGTAGATTCAAGACTTTTCACCCTAATCTACTCCAAGGATCCAAGATTCCAGACCTAGTTCTTTTAAATATTTAGGAATTTATGCCCTAATATTTTTATTATAGATCCAAGACTTTGTGTCTTTATATTTCATGGATTTAGGACTCTACGCCCTAATTTCCATGGCTTCTAATCTACTATGCTTTCAAACCTTGTGATTCACCTTAAGGTATTGATTGTGAACACATACCCATCTGATGGTTTGTTGGTAAGGTCTTGTTCCAAGACCAATAATTTTGGATGACTTCCACAATCATTTATAATTTTGGCATCCTTGTTGGCAAATGACTAAGTCCCCTACCACATCTTGCTCAGTATAATATTAAGTATATATAATCTTACAAATCATGTATCATCCATAAATCATAATTAGTCATATGTTCCACATAACCATGATCATCCATGGGTCTATGTGTCTCAATCTTGGATTGCCATCCATGTCATACACCTATGTCAAAACTAAGATACCAAAAGAGAAAACATAGATAATATGAACTTAACCAAAATCAGTCTCATACACACAACCATAGATATTATCATAAGCACACAACAACCATGTGACCCAAACCAAGTCTATAGCATGCAAGCATATACATAAGTATGACATGGATACTCTTTATATCACTCCATCAAAATCACCCTCTCTAAGTGTCACCAAAGCCAATTAACAAAGAAGGGACACCACACAACACCCTAGTACTCTAGAAAATCATTCAATTTTCCAGCTCTAACTAGAAGGACACTTCAATGCCCTAGTTTTATCAGTTGCTGCTAATAGTATGCTCCAACACTCCCACTAGATCCAAATTTCCCTAACACCACCCTACCATCTTGAAGTGTTTTCAGGCTACAACCTGAAGGTGATTTCAACCACCTTCTTAGCACCACCCAACCACCCTAAAAATGATAGTGAATTTGAAAAAAGATTGTGGGCTCCTCTACAAGGGAAAATGACACACATACAATGAATATAATTCTACAATAATATAAAAATGAAATAACAACAATGAAACCCTTACATTTAGACTTCTTAAATAATGACAAAAGAAAGAAAAAGCCTTACAACTGCAAAATACTTATTTTTATATGTTGCAACGGTGAAACCCTACTACGATTATCGTTATATGTACAGTAAGACAAATTAATTCCTTAAGGACTGCTACAAGATGACAAGACTGCTACAAAATAATATGTCAGAGGAGTCCAACTAATTCAATCTTGAAGGATGACTAAAGCTCTTACGACTGTTGGTAATAAAAGTCTTATTCAAAACAATAAAACCCTTATTACTTCACAAGACTGGGAAACCCAAATTAAGATCCTATAATTTTTTGCGAAATGGTCATGTACTTCTGATGCCTTTATGTTGCTAATGTTCTAACTCTAAATTCTTTTGTCATGTCCTTATTAGAAAAGATACACCAATGATTAATACTGTGAGACAAGCAATCAACCTTGAGAAATGATTGGATTAAAGAACCTCTATAACTTGATCCAAAAAAAAGTGCAGCAATGCCTTTTAAACTATTTATTAGGGCTTTACTAGATAAGAATTGAGATAGTAACAAAAGTTGGCCAATTATGCTTAATGATTACTAGGAAAGCTCAAAATAATTTCATTCATTCAACCTTTTCCTTCATTTGATTTTAATGTTTATACAAGGCTCATAAATACTACTCAATACTTGGTTATGACTTCCGAAGATGTTGAACTTTAAATGTATTTGTTGCCCACTGATATTTTTAATCTCATATCTCTTTCGATAGTGTTGAAGTAACTTCGTAGCTTCAATTCTTCAAAGATGATAGAAGGCATGAAGGTGTATTGATCTTGATGTGAATTTTACAATAAGATAAGAGGTTGAATTGATGGACTTTTAGTGATACTAAGGGATCGTGACCTAGCCCAAACAATATATTAGATTAGTCTGAAAATTACCAGCTATGATCCATTCTTAAACATTTTCTAGAGGCCACAGTGTGAAATATCACAACCGAAAATATAGACAATCATCACTATAATTACTTTAGGATAGGATGAAAATTTCAGAGGTAATGACTTTGTCCACCACAGGAGTAAAGAGCCTTAGACTACTTAGATTTTTTCATAATAATTTTCCCTTAACCAACTATAGATCATCATAAGTGAATGCCTATAATAGTATCCTAGTGAAGACCTCTTTTTAGACTCCATGAAGAACCATAGGAATAGATTTTTCAGGCTGCTTCCCTTGGGCGATCACTGCTGATATTTAGTCCTTCAAACAATATGAAATTGCCTACAAGGATTAGATAAGACAATGAAACACTTTGAGACCAGAAAACATAGCCATACGCCCACAAAAAAAGTTGTTCTTCAGGGCCAAAGTGCATAGACCATGCCTTAACAAAGGGATAAATCCCTTAAGAAAACAATAAAATCAAAAGAACCACTTTCAAACAAGCCTCTTGTTTGATTTTGCAATACTCCTCAAGGATGAGAATTTTAGAGCTTCCTAGCCTTATGATTTTCATTCAAATTACATTCCTTGGAGAGTTACTAAAATGACATTATATAGTTTTTGAGGGGCACATATGAGGGAAACCTACTTAATGTTTTGGGGTGAAACCATCATTTAAAACTTCAAAATTGTTGGTGGAAAAAATACTTTTGTGGCGAGGCCAACCAGTCGGTGAGGATTATTTGAATTTTAAAATTCAAATGCCCTTAGAGCCAAAACACTCACATGCTATTAGTTTTAAAACGATCAACCTTTTCCCACAAGAAACATTATTTTAATTCTTGGCAAAGAGCCGTATGACTTGATCATTTGTCTTGGCCAAAGAAGAGCTACCACATAATCAACCTTTGGGTTTTTCCCATAAGTTGGGGCTTCAACTTCAAACAAGCATATTTCTAAAACTTTGAAGGCTCTTGTGGCATTCCATATACCACATGAATCATCTTGATGAGATTAATCCAAAAAATATGGTCTAGACTTGAGACACTATGATTTTCCATGTCTTCTTGGTCAATAAATGCAATGCATCTTCTGGTGCTGATTTGGTTGACATCAATGACAGGCACATTTCAACAAACTAGAAACTGTCAGCCTTTGATTAGTGTTTGTAGGAAAAAGTTTTTTTCCTCAAATAGTCCTTTCTATTGGGATATTGTGTGCGGCAAACTGAGATCAAATGCCAAAGTTACGAACCTAGTAAGTTGTTGTTCCAACTAACCCCATTAGGGCCCATAACCTTTTGGTGCTTCATCTCCTAGGGTTAGGTTTTGGGATTTTTAAGCTTTATCATTGATTATTCACGATAAAAAGGCCTCAAAGCCTCATTGTAACATAGTTCAGAAGGCATGTGGCTATTACATCTCTTCTTCGAGATACGATACCATCACCTGAGCTAGTTTTCTTTCATTCTACATGTAAACAATTTCCAACATTTTATATTTATTAATTTAGTTTCAGTTTCATTTTATCTCTTTTTCTATTTTAAATTTGTATTTCATTTTGTTCCTTCATAAATCTGGATCAATGGTATCAGAGCAGTTTTCTCTTTCTTTATTTTTTGTGCATGTCCCAAATGAGGTAGGGGTATAAGGAGTTGGGACTCCAATTGCTTGAACCCTTGCAAGACTATCCTCACTAACCCCAATGGCCTCCCATGGTGGAAGAAAAGAAATATGAGGGAGTAGGAGATCTTATCAAATTGTTTCTTGAAGAATCCCTCGAGCGATAGTGGAACAAGATGATGGAAATTTTTTACCAGATCTTATGGTGAATAACAATAAGTGATGCATCTTCATCTAGTAGTAACTTTGGAGGCGCCACCCCCTTTAAGGTACAAGTTAATTTTAACATTTCCATATTTGAATGCCAAATAGATGTAGATGCTCTAGATAAATGGTACCCTATCATAGTGAGAAAATCTTCGATACTTTCGAAGGTACCCCACCTACGACAAGGAAATGTATTCTATCATGCAGGTCTGCCAGCAATGGAAACATTATATTTTAGGGATGTAGGTGATCATACAAATAGGTCACTGGGCTCTTCAGTTTATGCAGACATAGGGGAATTTGCAGAACAATCACCATCAGAAATGGTCCACATAGTTGCAACAATTCCATTTAAAAATTAAATATAAGAAGGACAACACCAATAACATCATATTCTATCTCTTCCAGATCCCAATTGTGGTAGTGAGGGTGCTTCTCAACTCTTGTGGGAACAATACCTCTGGATGGTCATAGCTATATGCAAATGACTTGGAACTCACTGCCACCTATAAGATGTTGATGGATGGAAATCTAGTTCTAGACTTCCACCTTCAAGGTGGACTATTATGCTATTTGGGACATCTTTGTGTTCATCAAACAAGCATGCCAAGATGATTTGGGAGACGCATTATAGCTGGCTCACAAGATACTTTGGTGTGGAGAAGATAGTGGCGGTACTGTAGAAGTACTTTTATTTTCCAAAACTCTAAAAAGATGTTGGAAAATATATCATATCTTGCATTGCATGTGCCATATCCAAGCCAACCATTAAGAAACAAGGAATGTACACTCCTCTACCTACAAATAGTTGGACTTGGGAATCCATCTCCATGGACTATATATTTTTCCTTCCTTCTAGCGGGCATGGTAATGACTATGTTTTGGTGGTCATTGATAGCTTTTCTAAATGGCCATATTGGCTACGTGCAAGAGAAGTATCTCAATAGAATCCACTACCAAGATCTTATTTGAATGGGTGTGGGTAAATTTTTGGATCTCATAGACCATTATATTAGATTTGGATAGAAGGTCCCTAATTGCATTTTGGTCGAGCCTCTGTTCATTGTTGGACACAATGCTCACTAAGTCAACTACGTGTCACCTGTAGACTAATGGATAGATAGAGGTCGTAAACAAGATGATATTGCACATACTATGCATGTACAACTCTAAGCATCCACAAACACGGGATGAGAGACTAACCTATGTGTAACATAGATACAATAGATATCTCCATAGCTCAACTAGCAATATCCCTTTTCAAGTGGGCTTGGGATATAAACCATTGTGTTGCATTGATGTTGCAATGCCTATTGAAACTGCACAGGCATAATTTGCACATGTTCAATCTGAAGTTGATAAATCCATTGAGTTTATTTAATGCATTCAGCTCATCCACCAACAGGTTCATGATATCCTAGATAAATCCAATACTAAGTACAAACAATGTCATGATCAATATCGGGTGCCACATAATTTTCAAGTGGGTGACAAGGTTTGGTTGCATTTTCATAAGGAACACCTTTTTGGAGTCCATCAAAAGCTTCAACCACTCTGGTAAAAGAATTATGCCATCACCAATGTTATGGGTGAAAATTATTTCAAGATAAGTACCCCCCATTCTTTTGTCTGCACCCATTATTCAATGTGGACCACCTTTAGCAATACTTTCCACCATTGTTGGACACATTAGAAATTATCGAGCAACTAAGATCAATAGAGCTCAACCCATATCACATTAAACAAGCCAAAACTCATTAGATCATAGACACATATATTAAGAACACTCTCCAATAGAGCATTTAGCTGTATTGCATTATCAAAGCTTGCTAGCTCCTATACCAAGGCAAGTGGCTCACTAGGGACCAAGTTCAACAAAAAATTCCCCATCTCATGGAGGCACTCAATGCAATGGGGACCATTACTTCCTAAGGGGGAAGGACTGATCTAGGTGGATATTGGTGGCCACCCACCTATTCCACTTGGACCCCTAACATTGTTTCCTCTCAGTTTCCTATTTTTCAACACAATTTCCTATTTCAACAGTTTTCTATTTTTGGTAGTTTTTGGGTCTTGAACTTTTGGAGTTGTTTTGAGGCCCTAAATGACATTTTTTGAAGAAACGGAAAAACCAAAATTTGTTTTTCGTGGATAAGCCTCTCTAATGAGCTATCATGCACACTAAATAGAGATCGTATGTCAATGTTTTGACCCAAAGAAGTTAACATTCTAACTAACCCCATCAGGGCCCATAAGCTTTTAGTGCTCCATTCCCTAAGGTTACGTTTTTGGATGTTTAAGGTTTATCATTTCTTTTTCATGATAAAAACATCCTCAAAGCCTCATTGTAATAGATTCTAGAAGTCATGTATCCATCATGTCTCCTCATAGAGATAAGCTACCATCACTTGAGCTAGTTTTCTTTCATTCTGCATGCAAATAATTTTCAACATTTGCTATTTATTAATTGAAGTTTAGTCTCATTGTATCTCCGTGTTTATGTTTTATATCTATATTTGATTTGATTCCTTCATAAATTTGGACCACCCCACTTGCGAAATGTGCATTTTATAGAATTAAGTCGCTTTCACCATACTTGGCATAGATAATGTATTTCAATGTTAACATATTTCTGAATGGACCATCATGGTCCTTATGTTTGACTTTGACAAGTGGGTTAATAACCCCTCGCTCTCTATACTAAACAGTTAAACCAATTTTTTAATGGAAGTTATTTTTTATTTCATTCTCAAAATCTTTAGCATACTAGTTGTTTTTACCTTTCCTTTTAATAATTATTTCTCTATTTGGTCAACTGACCAAAATGGAACTTGTAATATAATATTCATATGATTATTCAACTTTGTAATAATAGAAATGGCTATTTTGTGTGATTATTTCTGATGCATCAATTATATATATATATATATATATAACTTGGTTACATGTTGTGTGATTATAGTAGTATTAGTACTTTGTTTATAGAACTCCCATTTTTCCTACACCTTACACTATTACTTTTTTTTTCACTATCCTTCAGGATATGGGGGAAAACCCTTACTACAATTTACCTTTATTGTAAATTAATTTAACCATACATGACATAACTAGGCTATGTTGGTCAGAAGAATAAATATTCTTTCTTTTACATGGCTGATGAATAGCCAAATTATTTAAGTTCTCCATTGTTTTGCTTAGCATATATAATTGTATCCAATGGTTCAAATCGTAACTAGATGTGAACATCCCATGGATATATTGTCACTTGCTTTTATATAGTCGATGAGTTTTTCTTTCCTAGCAAAAATAATACCCATTTTGGAACTCTATTTTACAGTTAGGATTTTGCAAAAACATAGGATAATTATGAATTTCCTAGATTCTTGATCGACTATAACACAAGTAATGTCACTAAAGAAAAGAATACTACATAGATATATCCCTCAATTAACATGTCCCCTCTAGTTAATTCCAATTCCAACCCCTTCTATACTCATTACCAAAAATTTTAGTGAGACATAGATATATATAGCACCATAAAGCATCAACAAAATATCTCACATAAACTTAAGAGATATTAAATACGCTAATAAAATTATTTGACCAATATAACTTGTTGGGAAAACTATGGGAGACATCACATTCCTCCCAACCAACAAGCTTCCACCTATAATTGTCTCCGAGATAAGACTTCTTACGCATCCCTTGATGATGGACTCACTTGGTAGTCCGAAACGTTGGGTTCAAAAAACTCTATAACAGGTCATTCCTCCTCTATCTATAAAATTCTTACGTATTCCTTAGTGATATTTTTATAATTTTTTCCCAACAATTTTTTCCTAGCAACATCTTTCTTTTAGGGTTTGTACCCCTTTAATTACCTAGTATTTTTCTTTTTGATTAGGAAAAAGTCTTTCCTTTTTCTTTTAAAGCACGTATTTCTCTCTTGATGTGAATTTCTCTTTCTTTTCACCCAAATTAGCATTTATCCCCGTCTAAGTTCTAATTTCCAGTCAACATAATATTTCTCTCCCACTTTGCTATTATTGAAATGACAATTTTCTCTTGGGATGTTTAGAAGCATGTTTGGGAAGGTCCACCATATGGACTTGACCACTTAACAACTTTCTAGAATAGTAAGAAGTATATATTACTCATGTTCTCTTTTCCGTAGTTTGACAAAAGCAAAACATTTATTCATATCATAAAATATAATTACATAATAAATCAATTCAAATCATAGCCCCCACAACAACTTAAACAATAATCGCAATAGTCTAAAAATAGTCATGTCTTCAAAAATAAAAGCATTGGGGTATCACAAAGTTGATGAAGTTATGTGTATTACTTGAATCAATCAATTTTGTTACCTTTTTCTTTTTTATATATCCTTCTATCTTGAGGTTTTGTGGGGTACTGATTCCGACCATTGCATAGAAAGATATCGCTAGAGTAGTCTCTTTTATATCTAGATCTTGTGATAGTTCCATTTCTTGATCTTCTTCATATTCACAATATATGTAGAATATTTTATTCTCACTACATTTGTGCCTCTTATTGTACTTTCTATCATATTTTAAACATATTCTATTTTCTCTTCTTTCATCCATTTATTGATATTTCAACCTTGTCAATTTAGAAGAGGGTGCATGATTTTAGTTATAGTTATCAATGACCAATTTTCTAGTAGCCATATTTATACTTTCAACTTTCCTTGCTAGACTAAAAGTGTGCATTAGAGATTTAGTTTCAAAGAGTCAAACCTCATGTTGAATGATTTCCGTTAATGTTTCCATAAATATATCTAATAAATTATCCTTTGAAATGCTCTTTACCCTAAGACTAAACATTTTGGAAATGTTGAGTGCTTTATAACTAGACTTTTTTGTCGTATATTCACCAATTGAATAAAGAATGTATTTCTCTTAATATTTCCATAATATGATATCAATTTCTTTGTAAAAATGGACCAAGATACAATAGAATCTTTTTTTATTTCTCAAATTCATTGATACCATACATGTTTATCTTATTCTAAAAACATTGGCTGCAATATTTACCTTTTGTAAGGTTTCCATTTGGTATAAATCAAATTATTTCTCTATCTAGAATATCCACGTTACACAATTTCTACCATTAACGTCCTCATATTAATCTTTGGAATGTAGTAGTTCCTTGCAATTGAGTTTAAGACCTATTCATGTGGATATTGGATAGAAATTTTTTTATTATGGTTTTGTGAGTCAATATTTGTTCTATCCAATTGTAATAAAATACTCCCCATTTGTGACTAAGCCTCAATACCATACTTCTCCTTATGCTCATGATTTCCTTTAATCTCCATATACATTTTAGGAGGCCCTTTAATAGAATGGTTTGTAATTCTTTTAATTATTCCCTAATGGTATTTTATGTATCTTCCTTACTTTCTTTCATCTTCTTTTTCATTTTATCCATTATTGATTTTTTAAGGTTTTCTTAAGAACCTTATAAATCTATCTTTCACAACATACTACCATCCATTTCATTAACTTTCTTCTCTAATTTGGAGGACCTAAATTCTATGTCTTCATTTTCTTCATGAGTCTTAAATATGTCTTTAGAAGGTTCAATTGGTGTAGTATATTTCTTTGGAGACATAATAATAGTACTCCTCTTTATCATAACTTTCAGTAAATAAAAAAATCGGATATTATAATAAAAACTTATGTCACTTCTAAGTTACATACCTTTAAAACCTTAATTTAGATAACATTTGAATAACATATTTTTATCCTAATGATGAACCACAATAGTTGGTTCGAAACATTGATCAAACATTCGTAAATGCGATGGATTTGGAAATCAATATACAATAACATAACTTTTTCTTGATACATAATCGATATTTTAGGTCTTAAGAATCTAGAATAATGGCATATAGTACTCTAATATGTCTTCTTTAAAAATCCATTAGCCTAACCAAAATTCGATGTGTCAAGTGAAATTTATGGTAACTTTTCCAAAAATTGTTGATTTTTGGCCTCTTCGTAAGACCAAAAATGTATAGTGTGCCATTTATCCAATTCTTAAAATATAATTTTGAAATTTTAACCTAAGATACATAGTTATGTTTCCTCATATCTCCAAAAATTCCATAGTCTAAAGTTCCCTAGGAAGAAATTAGCATCAAATTTTCCATGGTCATTTGTTTGAAATTGATTTTAGGACTATTTAAAAACCCTATCTCCCATAGGGAATATCTCCAAAATTATAACAAACCATTTATTTTTTTATATTTATGTTGATACTTATTCATTATTTAATAAAAATTCATGATTTGGAACTTCCTAGAAAAAAGATTATAGTGAAAATTTTGGATGAGTCATTTTGAAATAGATTTCAAGGCCAATCACAAGCCTTAACTGCCACAACATATATATCCAAAATTATAGTGGGCCAAATTAAGAAATTATAACCATATGTTCCTCAATATCTCACCTAAATCTATTCAAAATATCACCATCTGAAACATCCCAAAAAATGTTTTATAGAGAAAATTCCAAGATGACTTGTTTAAAGTAAGAAAACCCTATTTTTGTATGCTCTAATGTCAAATGATATGAACCTTGCACTTTAGAAATTATAAGAAACCAATAATCGCAATCCACTTTGAGGGGAAAAACTCCTTTTACGATGAATACAATATATAAGACAAGACCTTATAATCCTCAGTCTAAGTCTCCTTAGTATATATAGGAGCCAAAGAGTACAATTGTAATGAAATGAGACCATGAAAAGTTCTAGCCTACATAACAATATAATAATAGAAATAAATTGCTTAATATCTATGGATTAGCAAAAGTTTGGTTAACATGGGACTTATATAGGACTTAACAATAATTATGAGAAGACTGGTGAGGAGTGGTACCAAACTAATTTAGGAGTATGGGATGCATACCCATTTTGGAGACCACCATGTAGCTTGAGAAGGGCTAGGAGTAAATTTTGAATGGTTTGTCTTATTCAAACACATATGACACAAAGAAATGAAGAATGAATGAGGGAATACAAGATCAGTAAAGGGATCCCTTTTTTGTTGTGTAATCGCATAGTGACCATAGTTTTCTATGTTAATGGGTCTAGGATTAGTAATTTAAAAGAAAAATCCATATTCCTATATGTGAAGGAGAATGGCCTTTATGTCCTATACCCTCATTTGAAATTTGTAAGCCCTAAAAGAAGTTTCCTCATAGGGAATTGGATCTAGCTCAGGGGTGGCCAATTATAGGAAATATATAGTGTATGAGTGATAAGATAAATGTATTGCATGGTCTTTCTTGGGTGCTAAATATTACTCCTTTCATTAATGAATTCTATATATAGGGGTTTTATTTGAAATAAGTTGTGATGAAAATGGGATGTGTGGTTTAGAAAGGTGAATTTATATGTTTCCTTGAGATTTGAGGCTCTCTATGTATTATGTAATGTGAATGGCCTTACAAGCTAATTGCTAGCTTGAAACAACTATGACTATATCCCTATTTTGAATGAGAAGACTTAATAGTTCTTTGGTGGCGGGAGACCTTGTTTCCTTTAGAAGTAGATAGTGTTGTTTTTCAAGCATGATAGATACAAGCACTAATTTATGAGATACTAATAATTAATTCTAATGATGTAGATCTAACTCTAGTTCATCATTAAGCAATTACACTTTAGAAATTAAACCATAAATGCACAAGGATAGTAGAGATCATAATGCACAAAGAGAACACAAGATTTAACTTGGGAAACCCACTTGGGGGGGAACCCAAAAACCTTTTCCTTAAATAAATATGTACCAAAAACCATCGTGTCCAAAACCATGTGCGAAAACCATGCACAAAACCATAGATAGGTCCGGCCAACCTAATATAGGGCCCCAAAAACATTTCCTTGGG
>APFE030190970.1:7980-25311 GCA_000404065.3 Pinus taeda
CTGGATCTTTGCAAAGCTGAATGGCACTTTGATTATCACACCAAAGTGTAGTCGGATGCTGCTGCTCAAAGCCAAATTATGATAGGATCTGACGAAGCCACAAGGCTTCCTTACTAGCTTCCAAGGCACCACGATACTCTGCTTCTGCTGACGAAAGAGAAATGGCAGCCTGTTTCTTACAAGCCCATGTAATAGGTCCTGAACCAAGAGTGAAGACATAACCGGCAGTAGACTTCCGATCATCAGGGTCACCAGCCCAATCAGAATCAGTGAAACCAAATAATAGAGGAGCTGCTTTGGCACTGTAATGTCCCAAACTGTACTGTAACTCGAACATAACGAAGTATTCTTTTAGCTGCTTTCCAATGACTTTCACGGGGGTTTTGCAAAAAACGAGCAACAAGGCCAACAGCAAAGGAAAGGTCAGGACGAGTATGGGTTAAATACAAGAGTTTTCCTACAAGTTGACGGTATAAGGTAGCATCAACTTCAGGAGAATTACAAGAGACTGAAAGTTTGACTCCAGACTGAAAGGGAGAAGGGGCTGGCTTACATTCTTCCATGTGAAAATGACGAAGAATATCACAAGCATACTTGGACTGGGAAAGGGAAATACCCTCTTGGATTGCAAGACTTGAAGACCGAGAAAATAGTGTAAGTGTCCTAAGTCTGTCATTTCAAATTTCTTTTTAAGGCTGGACTTCACATGGTTTATAAGGTTGGGATCACTACCAGTAAGAATAAGATCATCAACATAAAGAACAAGAATGATAAGAGAGTTTCCCACTTTCTTGGTGTAGACAGTATTGTCAGAATGACACCTAGAAAAGCCAGATTCTAAAAGAAAGCTATCCATTTTGGCATACCAAGCCCGAGGAGCTTGCTTGAGACCATAAAGAGATTTCTTAAGTTGACATACAAGGTTGGAGTCTTTTTGGATGAAGCCAATGGGTTGTTCCATATAGATTTCTTCATGCAAGTCCCCATGCAAGAAGGCAGATTTAACATCCATCTGATGGACTTCCCATTTTAAAGAGGCAGCAAGGGAAAGAACAAGGCGGATAAAGTTCATTTTGGCAACAGGGGAGAAGGTTTCAGTGTAGTCAATGCCTTCAACCTGTGAAAAATCCCTTAGCAACAAGACGAGCTTATGTTTATCAACTTTCCCATCTGGTCCATACTTAGTTCTGTAAACCCATTTACATCTAACAAGTTTGCGTCCCTTTGGTAGAGGAACAAGATCCCATGTATCATTTGCCAACAATGAATGATATTCTTCATTCATAGCTGCTTCCCAATGTGGATGGCCTGAAGTTTCTGCAAAAGTGTCAGGATCATGATTTACTGGAGCTTGAGCCAGTAAAGAAGAGGCTCTTTCAAACTGAGAACGTGTACGTCGCTGATCTGTAGGATCACGGGCAAGATCACCTGCTGCATCCCGAGTAGCACGGACCCATCTTGGAAGTTGAGGATCCTGAGAAGGTGGGGGAGGATTGTCATCCTCACTTTCATCATCTGAAGAAGAAATGTTTCAAAAGTAGAAGAGATAGGAAGAGGTGGCACATCCGCCGGACTAGGCTCGTAGGCCGATTTATTTTCATCAAATTTTACATCTCTTCTAATGATAACATTTTTGGACTTAAATGGAATAAGTCTATAACCTTTTACATCTTCAGAATATCCAACAAAAGTACATTTCTCACTCTTAAGTTCTAAAGCTTTATGCTTTTCATCTGGAATATGGGCCCATGCTTCACTTCCAAAAATACGAAAGTGACTTACATCTGGTTTAATGGAACTCCAAGCTTCTTCTGGAGTGATATTCTTTAGAACCTTAGTAGGAGTGCAATTTATTATATAATTGGCACAATTAATTGCTTCGGCCCAAAAACTAAGACTGAGTCCTTTAGATTGCAGCATACAGTTAGCCATTTCCTTTAAGGTGCGATTTTTCCTTTCAGCTACAACATTTTGTTGTGGAGTGTATGGAACAGTGTGTTGCATTTGAATTCCATTTTCGGTGCAAAAGTTGATGAATGTGTGTTTAACATATTCTCCACCATTATCAGTTCTTAGCTTAAGAATTTGATGTCCAGATTGTTTTTCAACAAAGGCTTTGAAGGCCAAAAATGTGTTAAATACTTCGCTATTGAGTTTTAAGAAGTATACCCAAGTGCGTCTGGAGAAATCATCAATGAAAGTTAAGAAATACTTGCAGCCAGAGAATGAAGCAACAGGAAGAGGACCACATAAATCACTGTGCACAAGCTGTAAGGGGGCTGAGGCGTGCCAAGAGGCACGTTTTTCAAAACTGTCCCGATGATGTTTTCCGAGTACACATCCGGAACAAACACCATCTCTGCAAGATACCATAGGAAGACCTGTCACCATATTTTCTTTACATAGATGCTGAAGGAGCGATAGTTTAAGTGACCAAATCGCTCATGCCAAAGTTTGCTCACTTCATCATTATGAGCAACAAATACTGAGGGAAGATTTGATGACCCAAAGTTGTGAAACCTATACAACCTTGTGGAATCATCAACAATACCAGTAGCTAGAATCTGTTTAGGATCTCTTAGATCCTTGATTACAACATCATGAGGTGAAAATTCAACAATTTTACCTTCACCTGAATGAGTTATCTGATATACAGATAGAAGGTTGCTGGATAACGTTGGAACACATAATACATCATTAAACTGACCATTGTCTAGATGAACAGTTCCAGTCCCTACAACATTAAGAGATCTATCATCACCAACATATATATTTTTGGTGTTACAATCATGTAAAAAAGAAAACATGGCTTTGTTTTTGGCCATGTGATAAGAGGCTCCAGAATCAATGAGCCACTCATGAGAATGAGAAGAAGAAGATACATTTAATGCATAACCAGAATGAGATGATTGACAACGACATGCAGAAAGTGCCATTCCTGAAGATGAAGTTGAAGTTGAAGTAGAAGAATGCTCCACATGGATGTTATGTTTCTTCATTGCGGCTTCCAAGGCTTCCATCTTCTTAAAGCATTTAGATTCTAAGTGGCCATCTCGATTACAAAAGTTACAATTTCTATCAGTCTCCTTCCATTTGTTTTTATTGGTCTTATCATTTTGCTGAAATGATCTTTCATTTTGAGACTGAGTTTGCTTAGGACCCTTGTTTGGTTTAGGACCATTCTTTTTAGGATATGACTTCTTAGGATTCTTTAAATTTGGTTGCTGCTGGGCGGCTAATGCTTTCTTGGAATAGTTTCCAAGATTAAGAAGACCAAGGTGTAAGAGTTTTTCTTGTTCTCTTATTAAAGAATCACAAAAAGAGTCAAAGGAAGGGGCCTGTAGTCTTTTCCTTGACAAATGAAAGCTTCCCTTGTAGAATGGAAGGTGGAAACAAATACAGAGTAGGCTGGTCCCAACTTTGTAAGGATGGAATAAATAAGGTTACTATCTTCTTTCTTAACCTTAACACCTTCCAAGGGATATCTAAGGGTCTTGAATTTTGGACAAGAAATCTTCAATGCAAGAAAAATTATTAGGATCCAATGTAAGCAACTCATTTTCAAGTTGATGGGATCTAATTTCATTTTTAATCCCAAAAACTTTAGTGAGTTGTTCCAATGCTTCATGAGGAGTTTCAAGTTCTACAATATGGAATCTAAGATCAGGAGAAATAGACATCCCTATCAAACCACGTCCTTGATCTTGTCTATTTTCCCATTTTGGAACCTTGTCTTCATCTGTTGGTTTCTTCTCTTGGCCCGTGGCTATTCTGTAGAGACCTTTACTTCTAAGTAAATCTTCCATGTATGATGCCCATTGGAAGTAGTTAGTGCTGTCAAGAATGACTTGGCATGGACTTTCCATTAAAAAAAAAAAAAAAACGGAAGCTGAAGATGCTGAAAGTAAGTGTTCCAATGGATAGATCTCGAAAAATTAGGTTGTTTTAAAAAAAACAGCTCTGAAAAAGGCTTCCGGATGAAGAAGTTATGGCTTTTTGAAAAAAAATTGTTGAAGTTGCGGGCAAAGTGCGCGAATGTGCGGGAATGAAAAAAAACGCCTCCAGAAAATGGAGATTTGAACCCAAGACCTCTACTCTCTTAAAATAGCTTTGAACCAATTGATCTATACAAAAAATTAGAGAGAGAGAGAGAGAGAGAGAGAGAGAGAGGTGCTTTGGGTTGCGTGCTTGCCTTGAGAAACCTCTTTTTCCCTACAAAACACAAAACAAAAAACCCAACACGGACATGCAAAGAAAAACGAACCTTATGGCTTGAAGTTAGCTTTAGCCGGAAACTAAATATTTTTCTCAATGTTTCTGATTTTCCAAGATCACACTAAGGTGCAGGGAAAAGAGCATACGCATGAGAGAAAAAAAACTTCCTTTATGTTTCTGATTTGCCCAGATCGCACAGAGTCGCAGGGCAAAGAGCATACGCAGAAATGAAAGGTATAGATCCGGTAATAAAAAAAAGCTAAATAAACAGAAACCGAAATAACCAAAGAGAAAATAACAGTAAACTGCAGATAAACACTGTATACCTCCAGATCTTAAAAATGACGCAGATAGGGCTACCGGAAACTTTTTCGTGTGAAACGAAAGGGGTTCCTCACTGGAACAGATGCTCCGAACACAACAGAGCGGTCCTCTCGGCCCGAAAGCAGTCAGAAACAGTAGAATCTAGGAAACGACAGTCGCATGCAGTTCTACCGGCTTTAGATTTGGATCACCAACGGACGCGGCCCTCAAATAGCTCGATACCATGTGAGAATTTACAGGGTAAGTTCCTCAAACAGAACACCAAAAGGACACCGCTCACAAATAGATCACAGATCAATACACCAGTATTTTGACGTGGTTAAAACCCTCAGAGAGGGAAACAGTCCACGGCCTGCGCCAACGTGGCAACTACAGGCAATTTATTAATAAAAGAATGAAAATTTACATAAGCTTCTCTCATGCACGGTTAACCTACAAATGACCCTCCATGCGCTTTAAATAGAATTCATGGACCCATCGGGTGTCAAGCCACAGATCAAGTGTCGGTAATACCGAAGCCACGGATCAAGTGTCGGTAATACCGAGGAGAGAATGAACCGTCGGATTGTAAGTTACAAAATGTACAACGGTAAAGAAACACACTTTACCTAACTCTATACTAGACCAAGTTGAACTTAACTATTTCCTATGTGTCGGAATATCCTAACAAACACTGAGGCCATCATTGAGATCATTATTATTGCAACACTGTTGCACCTTCATTAAGATCATTTTTGCTCCTTTACATGACACTTGTTGCCCCTTCACTATAACAATGAGATATGTATATATACATATGAGAGTTGCATTGAGATCTTCATCTTGAAACTATGTCTTCATTAAGATCATGATTGAGATCATAAATACCATCGTCCATAATACATGTCGAGACAGAGTGTTCACTGTTGAATAATCGAGTTCCTTCTTATTACAACAATGCCTAGACTGTGACTATGTCTAGAGAGTAATCCAGGAGTGTATTACAGAGATCCTCCTCCTCACAATGATGCCTAGATTGTGACTACATTTGTGTCAGTGATCATCGCAACAGTGAAGAGGTCGAGACAGAGATATTGTCCATTCGAAAGTCTGAACTTCTTGTACCCATCCGAAAATTTGTGCTTCCTGTACCCATCCGAAAATTACAGGAAATATGAGTTTTGTTCTATACTTTTGCACAAACCCTAACTGGGTATTTATAGTAATTCGTCCTCCATAAATTAGCCGACTTGTGTTCATGAGGAGATGTGCCATTTAAAGTGAGCCGACATGAGTGTATTTTAATTCATTTTGTAGGCTGACATCAAGAGGATTGTGCTTGTCTTTTTGGAAGGCTTTTCTAGGCACTAGGTTGACTCATGTACATTTTACATATGCTCAAGAAGAGCTCTTCATACATGACATTGACTCTTTAACTCAATAAGAAATCCTAAGGCTCTCAATGGGAGCCACTAACAAATAAACATCTTGCTCTTGAAACCCATGTAGCAAGGAATACAAAAATCATTTTATTTCTTTTATTTCATCATTTACAAAGATCATGTCATTATGAAGACCGAACCTAGTTACACTTTATTCAACACTCCCTCTTAATTAGGGAGGTATTCATAATGGTACTTGGTCATTCTCAATTTAAAGAATTTCTCATAAGAAGAATCAGATTGGTAACTCATCTATATAACATTATAGTAACCAACATTGTTTCCATAGCAAGGCCTTGATTGACATCTCTATCTCTCATTAGATCAGAGCACAATATTGCTGAGACCAATGACTATAGACACCTTCATCATTGTCTCTCAAGGTACATACCCACCCAGGTGTTCACTTAGTATGACATTCTAGGACTATTCTTATCTTGGGTTCCCTGCCCTCAAAGAATAACGGTCCTCTTGCCTACTCTTATCTTGGATGCTCTACACATCCTCAAAGAGCATCAGATGCCAGATGATTACTAAATTCTCCATTCTTTCTTCCCAAGTGAAGACAAGAATGTTGTGTCTATCTCTCCCTCTCAACTAGGGAAGATATGCCCATTCCTGTAAGGAATGTACCCAAACTCCTTCTAACTAGGAACTTGCCCAATCTCCCTCTTAATTAGGGACTTGTCAGAGCTCCCTATTAATTATGGACTCCCCTTTCATCAACAGCTTCTTCTTCATGGGTCTTTCAGCTGCTTGATCAATTTCTTTCCTTGATGTCATGGAATTCAATTGAGTTTCTTCCTTGTAGGGCATAGGCCATTGATCACTTTCCTTCTTGGTTTGTCATGCCATTCCTTACTTCATGAAAAGTGGCCTTCTTGGTACATATCTAGAACCTTCTTCATATGGCTACTTCTTTTCCATCATGCTTCTTTTAGGAATTTCCATCCACCACATGAATGCTAATTGTACTTGCACTTACAACTCTTGTTCCAATAACCCTACATGAACTCATCCAGATATTATTCAAGAAATCTAGTACCTTACGAGATGGCTCTTCATAGTGACATTTTCCTGTAGGTATCAACATCCTACATACATGTTGACACATCTCCCATAGATATCCATTGTCAAGAGTCTCCATCTTTTCCAGACTTCCATTAGAGTCTTCATATCTTTCCATGAGATTTCCTAGTCAAATATTCTTGGTCTTTTGGATGTTGATCGCCTTTATCATGGTTGCATATCTCACGATATCTTCCTTCCTCACACATTCCATTCCCAGGAGCTTTTAATCAGAGTTTCTTAGTTGTAGCCAACCACCTCATACTTATGAGGACATATTATGTTGACTTTATCCAGTGTGACTTATGCCTTCCTGCATCATTTTAGAGGAGGAGATCATTTTTCTCTTGATCATGCTTCTCAAGATAGAAGTAGTGATTCATGTTACTTGCAACCATACAACATGACTTTATAATATTACATACAATCATACATACCTCATTTTACCTTTAGGTCATCTAGGTTTCTTTCAGCAACTTCCTTGATTGAAGTGGCTTCAACCCCTTGATTTGCTTCTTCTATTGTGTCATCATCCATGAATTCCACAAGTTGGAGTTTCTGATTAAACACTTGCTTCCTCTCTAGATTAGTGAACCCTCTGATGAGGATTCTATCAGAGAATCTTGAAGATCTTGTATATTCCCATCTGGAAGATGTTTCCTTTTTGACTTGATGTATGATGATCCTTGTCGTAGATGACTTCATCCTTTCCTTCAATGTTCTAGTAGCCCTACATGAACTCATCCAGATATTATTCAAGAAATCAAATAGTACCTTACGAGATGGCTCTTGATCATGGCAGCTTCCTGTAGTTTTCAGTATCTCGCATACATGTTGACACATCTCCCAAAGATATCCATTGTGAAGGGCCTCCATCTTTTCTAGACTTCCATCAGAGCCTTCATATCTTTCTGGGAGATTTCCTAGTCAAATATTCTTGGTCTTTTGGATGTTGATCACCTTTATCATGGTTGCATATCTCACGATATCTTCCTTCCTCACACATTCCATTCCCAGGGGCTTTCAATTAGAGCTTCTTAATTGTAGCCAACCACCTCATACTTCATATGAAGACATATTATAATGACTTTATCTAGTGTGACTTATGCCTTCTTGCATCCTTTCAGAGGAGGAGATCATTTTTCTCTTGATCATGCTTCTCAAGATAGAAGTAGTGATCCATGTTACCTGCAACCATACAACATGAATTTATAATATTACATACAAGCATACATACCTCATTTTACCTTTAGGTCATCAAGGCTTCTTTCAACAGCTTCCTTGATTGAAGTGTCTTCAACCCCTTGATTTGCTTATTCTGTTATGTCATCATCTATGAATTCCACAAGTTGGAGTTTCTGATTAAACACTTGCTTCCTCTCTAGATTAGTGAACCCTCCGATGAGGATTCTATCTGAGAATCTTGAAGATCTTGTATATCCCCATCTGGAAGATGTTTCCTTTTTGACTTGATGTATGATGAGCCTTGTCCTAGATGACTTCATCCTTTCCTTCAATGTTCACTGAGGTTCACAAGAGCTATATCCTTCATGTTTGTTTGCCATGGATTTTGTCCTTCATGATTCCCATGGTGATGTCACAAGCTCTTGTTTCTAATGCTTCTATAATGCCAAGATGCATCTTATTATCATGGTCATATCTATAACAAAAGATTTAGGAGCTTATGATAAGACCCTTTTGTGAGAGATACCATCTCAATCATAGTAGAGACTTGTCACTCCCTCTTTCCTTGGCCCTTTTCTTCGGCTTCCTCTCATCTTTCCATAGCATTGTTTTGTCTTGATTGAAGACCAAACTTCCCTTTTCTTTTTGCAAATATTTGAGTCCTTTAACCTTCAATATTTTCACTTCAACTTGTCTTTTTCTATTTAGCATATAGAAAACAAGTTGTCGAATGAGGTAACCTTCTTGTTTATGGACATTTGTTACCTTGCTTATCAGTTAGATCAATGATGATTATATTCTTATCATCTTTCTCGGATCTCCCAATTGAGATCTCATGAAGATATTCCTTCATTCTTTGATACCTTCAATCAGGTCTAAGTAATACGACCTTCATTGCATTTCAGAGAGTATATCTTCTAGCATTTCATATATCTCTTTCATGTCTCTTCTCTTGCTATATAGGGATGACAGGACCTTTGACTGATTTCATAAGAATTCTATGAGTCCCTTGATCCTTTTCCATGCATTCAAACAATGATTGACTTTCAGAGACTTTTCCATAGACATCAATGACTTCTCTTTCGAGGACTATATCTATCCTCCTTTCTTATGCAAGGAATTTCAATTATCCAACCAATTTATATATCTCCTTGCAATCATGAAGTCATTTTACCAAATTGATTAATGAAAAATACTTACTTGACATGTGAAGATAAAATTTGCAGCTTGATCACGTTGAAAATGCATTGATGCTTCCTCCCCATGATCTTCGAGTTGATGTGATTTTATTGTAGATCCTTGCTTGAGTTGCTTAGCATGAACAACTAAAATCCCTTTTAAAGATCTTTGAGACTTTCTTGCATTGTCCAACACCAAGCACCGAAATTTCTGTAGAGTATAAGATGTTCAGATCATTGTGCTATGATAGAGATTGTAATGACACCAAATTTGTGGCTAGCACCATGGTTATTTCAAGGTTGAATAGAGGGACTTAATTAGCACCGAGACTATGAGAGGTACCGAAGAATTTCCTTCTCTTCTTTTGACTGAGATTACTTAATCATATTGTGGCACCGAGATGTTAATATCATAGCTCTGACATTGTGGGTAGTATGAGACTATGAAATTATCTGAGAACTTCATATAAGGATCCAAATTAGTCTTGTTGTAGGACTAAATTGCCTTGTTTCTGTACTCTAATCCTTTAATCTTTAATGTAGGTTTTGAAACAAAAAGCCCTTCAACTTGCTTTGATGCCATTCTTAAAGATTGATCCTTGAATGCATCTTTTTGTTTCCCTTCCTTTGACTTCAACACCTTAGCTCTAATACCATTTTGAAGAATCTAGGGTAATGTAGGTTAATAAGATTCTTCTAATCATGATAACTATTTGTGAGGTGTTTTTAACTTTTCTTATTAACACAATCTTCACTTGTTATTATTAGAACACAAGATGTTGGCTTTTTGCCAAGGCCAAAACCTCTCACTCTTTGAGAGGAAAACCCCACACAAATTCTTCTTATAGAGATTCCAGTTGACAAGTACCAAGACCAAAACCCTTGACCTAATATTTACTCCAAGATCAAGACTCCAATCCTCTTCTTTGTCATTGTTGAGATCATCATCATTGCTACAACACTGAGGCCATCACTACTGTACCGCCGAGATCATTACTGCTTGCATCACCAAGGCCATCACTTAGATCATTACTGCTGCAACACTGTTGCACCTTCATTAAGATCATTGCTACTCCTTTACATGACACTTGTTGCCCCTTCACTATAACAATAAGATATGTATATATACATATGTGAGTTGCACCGAGATCTTCATCTTGAAACTATGTCTTCATTAAGATCATGATTGAGATCATAAACACTATCGTCCATAATACATGCCAAGGCAGAGTGTCACTGTTGGGTAACCGAGATCCTTCTTATTACAACGATGCCTAGACTGTGACTGTATCTAGAGAGTAATCTGGGAGTGTATTATAGAGATCCTTCTCACAACGATGCTTAAACTGTGACTGTGTTTGAGTTAGTGATCATCAAAACAGTGAGGAGGCCGAGACACAAATTTTGTCCATCTAAAAGTCTGAACTTCCTGTACACATCCGAAAATCTGAGCTTCCTGTACCCATCCGAAAATTACAGGAAATCTGAGTTTTTTTCTATACTTTTGTGCAGACCCTAGATGGGTATTTATAGTAATTTGTTCTCCATAGATTAGATGACTTGTGTTCATGAGGAGATGTGTCATTTCAAGTGAGCCAACATGAGTGTATTTTAATTCATTTTGCAGGCCGACATCAAGAGGATTGTGCTTGTCTTTTTGGAGGGATTTTCGAGACACTAGGTTGACTCATATATATTTTACATATGCTCAAGAAGAGCTCTTCATACATGACATTGACTCTTTGAATCAATAATAAATGCTAAGGCTCTCAATGGGAGCCACTAACAAATAAACATCTTTCTCATGAAACCCATGTAATAAGGCATACAAAAATAATTTTATTTCTTTTATTTCATCATTTATAAAGATCATGTCATTATGAAGACAGAACCTAGTTACACTTTCTTCAACGATATGGTGATTTTATGTATAAAGACTATGATGATGTTTGCACTCAGGCTTGTAGTTATTTTGGAGGATAATATTTGTATCAGTGTTTGTATGGCTATATGGCCTCTCTTTTTGGATAGATCTTGGTGGATCCTCATATTTGAATACATGCTTGTCATGTATGGCAAAATGTGATTTTATATATTAAATAAAATTACACTTTTTTCCAAGGAAAAATAAATAAATGATCCCCTTGCAATAATTAATCCTTGAAAAATGCAATAATGACAATATGAGATGGTTACACCATGTGAATATTACACCATTTTTTTCACCATTCTCATGAAGGAATGGTGACCTAGCTAGCTTACACTTCCTTGACTAATCGATGAAAAGTTTCTATTGTTGGCCTTATTATTTTAGAAATAAGAACCCCACTAAGCATATAAGGGGCATGACAGATTGGTATTGATTATTTTAGATTCAACGAGAATATTTGAAATTTGTGGGCCAACACCCCAAGGACAATCCACCCCTTGGCCTAGGCTTGGTACCTGTTGAATTTTGTAGCTATGGTTGGTCTTCATAGTGTAAAATTTGTACTTGTAATGATAAAAATAAATCATATTTGTGATGAAAGAAAAAATATTCGAAGCATGTTCTTCATGCTTGCAAGAAAAAAAAAATATATATATTATATATATATTATATATATATTATATATTATATATATATATTTATATATATATATATTTATTGATTCTATATCCGAAAGAAAATATTACAAGGCATGTTCTTCACGACCTTATCAGTGAAAATTTGATAAATTTTTAATTTGGAAGCTATACACCACAATATGTCAAGTCAACCTCCCTAGTAATGAAGTCAACTCAACCCCATAAGGCACCTATTCAGACGCTTTCTAGTGCATATAAATATGAGACTCGTCCTGTCTCCAAAAGCAGCATTTGTTCTCACTAAAAGACACATTTTTTTTTTATCTAGAGTGAAGGAGGCAAGAAGAAGTAAGGCTAAGATCAAGGAGAAGAAGCCAACCTATAGGAAGGTTCTCCTCTAACGTGTGAAGAGACTCCTATTGCAGGTCCAAAGTTTCCTTAGGGCAAAGCCTGAGATTTCTATGGAATAGTCTGAGTCCTCTGTGGAGAGGAGCGGGCTAGAATAGTCCAAGCCGTTGAGGACCCTATTGAAGACATCTTTGTGACATGTTTGGCTTGGCATCTTCTGGTTGTCTTGAGGTGACACCTTGCTAGTTAGTTTTTTACCATGAGATTGATTTTGATGTATCTCTTTTTGTATTGAATATTACTCTAAGAAGAAGGTTGTTAGGTTTTCCTCCTCGTGGGTTTTCCTAGGGTAAATTCTTGTGTTATTTATTTGGCTTTATCTTCATGATCCTATTGTAATAGATGTAGTATTGTTGATGTCTTCTATGTATTTTCTTAATGATGAATTTATGAATAAGAATGTGAAAAAGGGATAAATCATTAGAAGTAATTATTTGTATAGAAGACACTCTAAAAAATCAACATGGAATCAGAGCCAAGTTCAAAGAGCAGCACCAAAAAGAAAGTCATCATTGTTTCATGCAAGTCCTAGAATTTGAGAAGGCCGAAAAATCTCAGAAGAATGCCTCTGATAAGTTATAGGAAGTCGCCTCAGGTTTGAATATACTTGTGAAGCAAAATCAAGGACTATAAGCCTGGGATTGGTCATTTGTGCACTATTTCATAAAGGTTAAAGTCTCTACAAGATCAAAGGTTACCTTAGGATGGAATCTCAATAGGTCTAATATAAAAGGAGTCTTTATATTAAAGTAGGCAAGGTATATTTTGCCTTAGATATCTGCATATATTGTATTAAGGAAAAAGTCTCAAATTATATTCAGTATGCCTAAGACTACTTTAAGTTGTTACTTGAAAATATCAAGAGAAGCCTCAATAGGCGGAAGGATAATCATATTAATAGTCACTTTCCACATCTATCTTGCTTTGGTTTTGAAGAAGATTCAAGAGACTTGCATGCATTCCAAGGATAAAACACCATTGTGCTTAGACGATCCGCATTGTTACAAGGAGGTCGAGAAAGGGGTACCTCAAGTCCATTGAAATCTTTCACCTCAAAATGAAATTAACCTCAGAAGTCCAATTGAAAGCCTTGTTCTGAAGACCGAGAGCCTCAAGAAAGGTGGTCAAAGTGACCAATTGACAAGCTACAATTTTGTTTAAGGTTAAGGACATTAGAAGTGTTCATGATCCATTCTTCAATGGTGATTGGTGTTAGTGTATTTTCAAAAAATTGAGTGTTGTATTAGTTTAAAGTCCAAAGATCTAAGAACTATTAATAAAGGTCGAGTAACTTCAAAGGATCACGAATTACCATAGAGTCTACATATTAGTGAAGCATATCTTGTTTTAAAGTCTAGATCTCATTCAATCATAATGAAACTTAGAATAGGTCTGAGTGGCAGAGGAGATGGAAGACACAGAGATGACAGAGAGTGGTAGGAACAAATGAGGACAATGGCAGGAAATAGGAGTCACAAGGGAAGAAAAACTATTTTTGGGAGTTGACTTTGATACCATGTCAGGTCAGGAGTAACTTCAAATGAAATTATTGCATTTGCGTTAAGATAGAGCATAGATATATACAAGGAGAGGGAGACTATTGGGTTTCATCTCCCAATGTCTCTTCATCTTCCAGCTTCCTTTATTTCTCTATTTAGGAATATTTACATAGGATTTCCTAATCGCAAAGATTAGGTGTCGACAATTTTGAATGTTGTTTTGGGAATGTCTTATGTCTTCATTCTAATTTGATGGTATCCTGAATGAAGATCTAGCTCAGTGAAGTAAATTTCTCAATGTAGTTCATCCAACAATTCATTAATGACAGAAATGGGAAAATTATATTTAATAGTGAACTTTTTGAGCTCTCAATAATCTGGACACATATGCCCTGATACATCCTTCTTATGCACCAATATTACTAGAGAATAGAAAGAAATTTGGCTAAGTTGAATTCTACCTACCTCTAGCATTTTTGCAACCATATGTTTCATTTCACTCTTCTAGGCATAGGGATATCTATAAGGTTTGATGTTTGGAGGAACATTTCCTGGAATGAAGTGAATAGCATGATCATGATTTTGAATAGGTGGGAGACCTTTGGGAGTCTCAAATATCTTGGAATGATTGTCAAGGACTCTTTAGATATGTGGAGAAATGGATGGCTTAGATGTTTGAACATCTAGTGAGCATAATTGTGAAATTGCCCCCATTGTTCCTTCTTCAAAAGATTTGTCATGCCATTAGAGTTTATTATCTTCCCAGGTTTTCGTGTGATACCCCTTGATTCAATTTCCTTACCTTCAAAGAAAAAAATCTTGAATATTAAAATCTATCGTCTCCAAATATTGTAACCATTGAACTGCTAATACAACCTCAGCAACACCCATTCGAATGGAAAGCATTGCACTATTACATATATATCCCCCCATGGTTAGATTGATATTATGGAACTTACCTGAGCAATATATAGTTCCTCCATTTGCAACCATCACTTGACACTTTTGTTGAAAATAATACTGAGAGGGGGGGTGAATCAGTATTATCTAGTTCTTTTACCAAATCTTCCTTATTTACACTTTGAATTATTTTTGCATATCAATACCATAAATAATGAGCATGAACAAGAAAAGCAGACAGTCAAATCAAAGAACACCAGATATAAGGTGGAAACCCAATGTGGGTGAAAACCACCTGCTGCAATATGTCT
Organism: Pinus taeda; assembly: GCA_000404065.3. Classification (NCBI taxonomy): domain Eukaryota; kingdom Viridiplantae; phylum Streptophyta; class Pinopsida; order Pinales; family Pinaceae; genus Pinus; species Pinus taeda. The sequence goes on from APFE030190970.1 coordinate 23,058, forward strand.
CTATCTTCTTTCAAATTAGAAACTCCTTTTACAATGGTCCTGTACTGGTGCAGTCCTTTACCAGTACGCAGGCTGCAACCTGCAGAGAGCTACAACTCTCTCTCGTTTTCCAGTCTCTCCTGGAAGGGAGCTACAACCCCCTACTTCTTTTCAAGGACCACTTTTCATAAATTTTCAAACTGGATCCATATACATCAAATGATCATCAAGTACAGATAAATTACAGTCAGCTGCAATAACCAGATCAACAATAACAGAACTGAACCCAGAACACCTTATCAATAGAAAAAAAAAAATCAGCCAACAGAAGATCTTAAAACAGATACGCAGTTCTCCTTCTTCTGGCCTGCGTCGCTACGCACTTCACACTCTGCTTCTCTGCGTACACCCGCAGAGCTCCTTCTGTTGTACTGCGTGACCACGCACTGCTCCTTTTACTGATCTGCGTACAATACGCACCCAAATTTACTATCGCGCCGCGTACTGGCCAGCAGGCACGCACCCAGGAGAACAATCGCGCCGCGTACTGACACAGTAGGCACGCACCTGAACCACTGTCGCTCTGCGTACCCACGCACTTTTCCTTCGTCGCCTATGCGTACCCACGCACTGCCCCTTCGTCGCCTCTGCGTATACACGCACTTCTCCCTTGTCGCCTCTGCGTACCCATGCACTGCTCCTTCGTCACCTCTGCGTACCTCTGATTAGGGCTGAAATACAGTCAGATTCTCAGATCTGAATTTACGCTCGAGAGATCACCCTTCACAGATTTGCTTCCAACTTCTCTTTTATAGATCAAGCTTTTAAACCGAGAACCCAATATTTCCAATCTTAAGATATTCAATCCAAAAGCATGCAAAGCCAAATGATCTCCTTTGCTTTATATAGGCAAGCTCTTCCTCAAATCAAGGATCATGGGGCTCAATAATAATAATAAAATAAGACAATACCACGGGCCAAAACCATGATAACCCAATACCATCAGCTAAATACCAAGGGTAAAACATAAGGAACCCCACGTAAGCGCGCTTTACTGTCTTGAAGTGTGTGCACTGGGGTATGCACCTCACGAATGGGTAACCTGCGTGTCTGGACGTGGTCCCTGCACAGTGTACCTGTGGGTACGCGTCTTTTGAACTGTTCTCTTGCGTACTTCTTTATTTTCATCAAATTGAGAGCCATGCCATGGGTGTTGCCATCAAGTACAACATTTGTAACATATAATCATACCAGAAACATAATGCCAACAATCTCCCCCTTTGGACTTGATGGCAACCTCAAAAACTTCAGCTTTATTCTCCCCCTTTGACATCAAGGGCAAAGGGTTATGCTCCCCCTAAGAACATGCTCCCCCTGAATATAGACCAGATCTGCAAAGAAAAACCATAATCCACCAAACACCATAAATGACCATGAAAGAAATAAAGACATATTGCAGCAACATTCAGACCAGCATCCATGATCTTCTTTCTGTACGTCCTCCATAATGCCAACAATGCATTATGTGCTCCCCCTGAACCTGTGCCATTCAATCTTCAACCACTCCGCAAACCAGCAAATGTACGCATATACCCCAAATGAACCATGTGTACAACCATCAAAGGAGATTCAACAAGATGATGCATCAACAACCCCCAGCTTTTGCCTGAGGTATTCGAAAGCTTCCCTGGGCAATGGTTTGGTGAGAATATCAGCAACTTGTTCCCTAGAAGGAACATACTCCAACTTGACCTTTTGTTCAAGCACTTGTTCCCGGAGAAAATGATAATTGATTGGTATGTGCTTGGTTTTTGAATGCATGACAGGATTCTTTGAGATGTTGATTGCACTTGTGTTATCGCATAAGATAGATATAGGTGGTGTACAAGTGATTTGAAAATCCTGCAAGGTCTACATCATCCAAAGGAGTTGAGTGCAGCAAGATGCAGCAGCAACATATTCTTCTTCAGCTGAGATAAGGCAATCGAACTCTGTTTCTTGCTGAACCAAGATACTAATCTGGAACCCATAAAGAATGCACCACCACTTGTGCTTTTCCTTTCATCCATGCTTCCGGCCCAATCTGCATCTGTATAAGCATGAAGTGTGAGATCTGTATCTCTAGGATACCATAAGCCATAGTTTTGAGTCCCTTTAAGGTACTTGAAAATTCTCTTCACTGCTTGAAGATGAGTTTCCTTTGGATTTGCCTGAAATCTCCCAACTATTCCCACTGCATGCATGATGTCTGGTTGGGTACCTGTCAAATAAAGTA
>APFE030190970.1:28143-63637 GCA_000404065.3 Pinus taeda
TCTGCATAAAATGCTATCCCACATCTTTCTGTTTGTGGTTCCTTTATTCTCCATGTTTTGGTGCTTGAGGCTTGTTCCTTTCTCTGCTGAAACCTGCTCCTGCATTCAGAGTCTTCATGACCAAAGTTATTGCAGATAGAACATTCAACTTCATTTTCAAGAACCGAAAAGTTGTTATAGGTCCTTTTTGTAATCCCGGTCATACTTCTTTGTTTTTGAGCTTCCCTAGTCATGATTGTTTTATATGCAACACATTGAGCTGCTTTGTGACCAAAGTTATGGCAAGAAAAAGCATTGTCCATTGAAGAAACTTTTGCGGTTATCGAATCTACCAGCCAATTGATTGTAATTTCTTTTGTCATCTATTCTTGAACCAAATTGAGAAGATTTTACCTGTGGCTAGTTGTAGCTTTTGTCCACCCTTTAAAGATGGATTTCCCGATAGTTTCTGTGCAATTTCGTCTGTTTACCTGATGGTTCTTCATTGTTGCTTTTGATCATTTTCTCTTGCTACATCAAGATAACTTTTTGAGGTGGATGCTTGAGAAGTTTCTCCATTATAGCCCAGACCTGTCTTATTTAGAGGAGACCGCTGCACATTGATAATCTCATCCAAAGTTTCAGATCCTTTGACAAACTTAAGATTAATAGCTTTTGTTTTCTCAATCTCTTTTCTAAGACCAACAATTTCACCTTCTAATTTTTCAAGATGTCTTTCCTTTTCATCAATTTGAAATTGTAGAGTATCAATGATCATATTCTTCTCTTCTATACATCTCTTAAGTTTAGTAATTTCTTCATGAAAGTAATCCACATCTATAGCATCCATATAATCATCATCTTCAAATGCCATTAACAATTTATATTCATTACCTCGTTCATCTTCATCACTATTTGATAGAACATCACTGTCTTCATGAGTGTAGTAGCTTTTCTTACTTGCACTCTGTTTCTTGTTCCATCTAGCAGGTTCCTTTCCTTTATCCTTATAAGGACATTTTGCAGCATAATGACCTACTCTTCCACAAGCAAAGCATTTAAAAGGCAACTTACCTCTGAAACTTCCAGAACCCCTTTGAAGATTTCTGACAAAGTTTGATTCTTCTTCCTCTTCTTCTGGGATGTGGCTTGCTTCATAATAATCTCCTTTGCCTGATGCCTTGAAAGAAACTTCTCTTCTATCTGATGGACCTCCCTTTCTCATTTCATAAGTAGTTAGAATTCCATGTAGCTGAGACATAGTAAGAATTCGTATATTTCCTTTTTCTTCTATTGCAGATACTTTAGATTCAAACTTGGGGGACAATGATCTTAGAACCTTTTCAACCACAATAGCCTTTTTTATTTCTTAACCCAAATTTTTCATACAATTAACAACTTCATCTACCCGAAGAAAATAGTTAGCCACACTTTTATCTTTATACATCTTGAGAGTCTCATACTGAATCTTGAGAGTTTGAAGTTTGGCACGCTTTACCTGTTCATCTCCTTCATATCTCGTGATAATTTTGTCCCATATCTCTTTTGCGGATTTATAGTGCATTACCTTCATGAATTCCGATTGGGATATACATCCTAATAGGGTACTGACTGCTTTTGCATTTGTTTCATACTTCTTCTTCTCGTCTGCATCTATAGGAGTAGTTGAAGGAAAAGCATAGCCTGTCTCTACGATGTTCCAAACTTTTGTACCAAGAGATTGAAGATAGGCAGTAACTCTTACCTTCCAATAATTGAAGTTTGTCCCATCAAAAACTGGTGGCCTGATAGATGCTTCCCTCTCGTAGTTGCTCATGATGAAAGATCTTCCTTCAAGCGATCAAGCTTCTTTATAAGGACCTGCTCTGATACCAATTGTTGAAAATAATACTGAGAGGGGGGGTGAATCAGTATTATCTAGTCCTTTTAACAAATCTTTCTTATTTATACTTTGAATTATTTTTGCATATCAATACCATAAATAATGAGCATGAACAAGAAAAACAGACAGTCACATCAAAGAACACCAGATATAAGGTGGAAACCCAATGTGGGTGAAAACCACCTGCTGCAATATGTCTCTATCTTCTTCAAATTAGAAACTCCTTTTACAATGGTCTTGTACTGGTGCAGTCCTTTACCAGTACGCAGGCTGCAACCTGCAGAGAGCTACAACTCTCTCTCGTTTTCCAGTCTCTCCTGGAAGGGAGCTACAACCCCCTACTTCTTTTCAAGGACCACTTTTCATAAATTTTCAAACTGGATCCATATACATCAAATGATCATCAAGTACAGATAAATTACAGTCAGCTGCAATAACCAGATCAACAATAACAGAACTGAACCCAGAACACCTTATCAACAGAAAAATTCAGCCAACAGAAGATCTTAAAACAGATACGCAGTTCTCCTTCTTCTGGCCTGCGTCGCTACGCACTTCACACTCTGCTTCTCTACGTACACCCGTAGAGCTCCTTCTGTTGTACTGCGTGACCACGCACTGCTCCTTTTACTGATCTGCATATAGTACGCACCCAAATTTACTATCGCGTCGCGTACTGACCAGCAGGCACGCACCCAAGAGAACAATCGCGCCGCGTACTGACACAGTAGGCACGCACCTGAACCACTGTCGCTCTGCGTACCCACGCACTTTTCCTTCGTCGCCTCTGCGTACCCACGCACTGCCCCTTCATCGCCTCTGCGTATACACGCACTTCTCCCTTGTCGCCTCTGCGTACCCACGCACTGCTCCTTCGTCACCTCTGCATACCTCTGATTAGGGCTGAAATACAGTCAGATTCTCATATCTGAACTTGTGCTCGAGAGATCACCCTTCACAGATTCGCTTCCAACTTCTCTTTTATAGATCAAGCTTTTAAACCAAGAACCCAATATTTCCGATCTTAAGATATTCAATCCAAAAGCATGCAAAGCCAAATGATCTCCTTTGCTTTATATAGGCAAGCTCTTCCTCAAATCAAGGATCATGGGGCTCAATAATAATAATAAAATAAGACAATACCATGGGCCAAAACCATGATAACCCAATACCGTCGGCTAAATACCAAGGGTAAAACATAAGGAACCCCACGTGAGCGTGCTTTACTGTCTTGAAGTGTGTGCACTGGGGTATGCACCTCACGAATGGGTAACCTGCGTGTCTGGACGCGGTCCCTGCACAGTGTACCTACGGGTACGCATCTTCTGAACTGTTCTCCTGCGTACTTCTTTATTTTCATCAAATTGAGAGCCATGCCATGGGTGTTGCCATCAAGTACAACATCTGTAACATATAATCATACCAAAAACATAATGCCAACAACTTTGGTGTTGGATATAGAATGTAATTCAAATCATTTACTATCTTACAAGGAATAAAATTATGGGTACTAAATGAATCAATTAGTACCATTACCTTTTTGTTCTTGATATATCCTTCTATCTTGATAGTTTGTGGAGTGGTGATTCTTGGAAATGCATTACAAGATATGGTCATATTCATTTCTTCTTTTTCAACCCCTATGGTTGGTTCCTGGTGTATATCTTCTTCTTTTGATGTTTCTTGTTCCTTTTCTTCCTCCTCTTCACAATATATGTAAAACAATTTATTCTCAACGCACTTATGAATTTTAGTGTATTTTCTATCACAATTGTAACATATCCATTTTTCTCTTTCTCCTCCATTTATTGTGGTGTTAACCTTGTAGGTTGTAGGAGGCTAGTAGCGACAACACTTTCATCTTGGGCATGGAGATACACAAAGATAGAAAAAATGGTAAGCTTTGGTTATCACAACAGAAGTATGTGGAAAGAGTACTTGAAAAATTCGGTATGAACAATGTGAAACCTGTTAATGTTCCATTAGTTTCCCATTTTAAGCTTTCTTCGGTTTTGAGTCCTATAACGAATGAAGAAAAGCAATATATGTGTCGTGTACCATATGAAAATGATGTAGGCAACATAATGTATGTGATGGTATCTACAAGACCTGACATTTCACAGGCAGTTGGAGTTGTCAGCAGGTTCATGGCAAATCCAAGTGAAGAACATTAGCGAGCAGTGAAATGGGTGCTTCGGTATTTAAGAGGCACAAGTGATCATTGCATCATCTTTAATGGTAGTGAAGGATCAGTCTACGAACATGTGGATGTTGATTATGCAGGTGATTTGGACAAAAGGAGATCTACTATAGGTTGTGTTTTTACTCTTGCAGGTGGAGCAATTAGTTGGATGTCAAAGCTTCAAGAAACAATTGTGTTGTCCACTACCGAAGCAGAATATAGCTGCTTTAGATGCCAGTAAAGAAGCAATCTAGTTAAAGGGTCTACTTTATGAGATTAGAAGGACGCAGGAGAGAGTGAATGTACTCTATCATAGTCAGAGTGTTATTCACTTGGCTATGAATCCAAATTACCACAGCAAGACCAAGCACATTGATGTAAGGTATCATTTTCGGAGACATGTGATCGATGGCAGAAAAGTAGCTCTCAAGAAGTTCCATACACAGGAGAATTGTGTAGACATATTCACGAAGCCAGTTACAGTAGAGAAGTTTCAATGGTTCTTAGCTTCTCTTGGCTTGCAGAAGAGATGATGGATGGGCATAGGCAAGGGATTAGGAAAATTGTTGTCAAGGTGGAGTTTGTTGCAAATTGACAACTAATTATGTAAATATGGGTAAAAATTGTATTAGTTACTGCCAAGTTAGTTTTATACCGAAACAACAGTTATGTAATGGGGGAGGCTCTTATAAAACTGATGAATGCCTGAACTATTGTAATTACGGAGAATCATTCTTGATCAAATAAAGAATCCAAATCCCTTGCCCCGTGGATGTTTCCTTGACACCCTATCAAGGTTTTACCATGTAAAATCTTGTCTTACTTGTGTGTTTCAATTTCATTCAGTTTCTTTGCCTTTCTTTCTTATTTAATGAATTGATAAGACCAACAAAGGGTAAGCCTTTCCAATGATGCACCATAATACTATATCTTGGCCAGTCTTGTACTTCTTGAAGTGCATGCATGTACTTTATATATATATATATATATATATTATAATATATATTCTGCTATTACATTAGTTATTTAGATTTTTTAACATTTCTTTTAACCTTCAACCTACATGCATGCATCTACTAAAGGAATTTGTGGACACACTATGAACTTATAAAAGCCCATTAGGTAAGATGAATAAAGACAATTAATTTGTCTTTAAGGTATTCTTCATCTTTTCTATTTATTGCTTTAGTTTCTATGTTAATATCACGTTTAAATAGTTTTACAATGTGCTTGTCTCTCTTGACTCTAGTATCTTAGTTCAAAAATGCTTGAATGTTCATCACATTGATTTAGATATAGAGAATAAAATAGGTCTTGTGGATAGAATATTTGCATTAGGACTGAAATAATGGTGAAATTACACAGTTTGACATTTCAAGGAAGGGTATCATTACCTAAGCCATGCTTGAAGGTTAAGGGTTACACTTAATTCTTGTTTGATACACCACATGTTTCTTTATCTTATCTTTGTGTTTCCCCTTTCAAATCTATTGATTTTTTAGAACAGTTGTAGAAAACCTTTATCTTTGGATAGGTATAAATTCATGGCATAATTGATCAAGCTACACCTCCCTAGGAAATGTAATTTATTAAATAATGAATCCATACAGGTGAGGAGAGTTTTGGATAGAGGAGGAATGACCTATTATAGAGTTTTGTAAACCCAACATTTCGGATTACTAAGTGAGTCCATCATCAGGGGATGCGTCAATAGTTATTCTAAAGATATTAATGATGTAGCCAGAGCCAGAGCCGAGAGCGAGAGCACCAGAGCCGCAGAGCAAGAGTGCTTGACAGAGGCATAGCCACCAGAGATTGGAGGCAGAGCCTCAGAGCCATAAAGCTCAAAGCAGACTTCTAAGAGCCATGATGCCATAGTGAAGCTGCAGAACAACAAATATATCAAATGATCAAGCTGTTGCTAGTGTCCAGAGTGTGCTGATGATAGAAGAAGGCATTCCAGATTCAGTTGAATGAATTCTGAGGGATTCAGAGAAGCCAAAAGCTCAAGAAGCTCAAAGCACTAACTGAAGGATTCGAGTCCAGAGAAGCCTAGATCTGTCTGCAAAGTGAGGACAACCAGCGGGATAAGATGGCATTCTAAACCCATAGGTTTAGTGTAAACCAATGGAGTTGAGCGTGGAGCTTGTAAAAAGATTTTAGCCATAATCCCAAAGAGCCTAGTCGAGTTGATTAGAGCTCAAGGAGACGTAGCCCAAGATATCAGGGTGAACTCCATATTATATTGTTGTCTTATGTGTTTGCTTGTTTTTTGCTCTCTTTACTGTTATATGTAATTTATATCAGTTTAAGCAAATGAATTTAAGGCACATGAACAATTTAAAAACAAACACAAGCATCCACCTATTTTCAAGCACTTTTTAATTCTACAATTGTTTAATCATAAGGTCTTAGAAATATTTAAGCTTTGGAAGTGGGAGAGGTTCTTGTAAGTTGACAAGAAGCCTTTAGAGCCCCATTTTCAGATCACCTCTAGAATTTGAATTACATAGAATATGACAATGTTGTTTGAATGTGTCAAGGCTTAGTTTGAGCAAAAGAACCTATGATCTCAACATTGTACACTTTTTGGAGTACCTCTCCAACTATTTTTTTCTTGTGAGGTAATAAGACATTTGTAATAAAAAAACATAATAAAGCATACAAAGATAGAAGAAGGCAAGTGCTTATAATAAAGAACATCACAAAAATAACCCATGATGTTTCTTTTCTCAAACATGGAAAATAGGTATATTAGAGTTCAAATTATTATTTTTTCTTATTATTATATATGATTGCATATATTATGCAGTCTTGTCCAAAATTGTATAATGCTTTATAATTTTGTGAAAAATTAATCAAGACTTTACATTGTTTTATAATTTAGTGAAATATTCACCAAGGTTTAAAAATATTGATAATTCACTGAAATATTCGCTAAAAAAATATACATGCATATTATATTATTGATAATATAGCCTATACATCTTCTTATGCACCATAGGGATTCACCCATTTGTTATACATATAAATTTTGGGGGATTTCTTAAAATTTTGTTGGTGGTCCTATAGGCCCAAAGAGCCTTAGGAAGCCTATTTACCCAGTCCTTCTGATGCAATTGCATTGTCTTGGTCAAATTGGCCTCTATGACCTTGTTGATCAATTCCACTTTCCCATTGGTCTATAGATGATAGGGTGTAGATTTTTGGTGCATAATTTTATTTTGTTGTATGATGGCTTGCGCAAGCTTTGAAGTGAATTACACTCCCTAACCTATTACTATATTTGTAGCAACACCAAAATGCATGAAAATATCCTTAAATAAAAAATCAACAACTACTTGTTCATTCGCATGAAAAAGGGCCTTAACCTCTACCCACTTAGTGACGTTATTGGTACAAACCAAAATATACCTTTTTCTTCGAGATGCTAGAGTAATAAGCCCCACAAAATCAAGTTCCCATTTCTAAAAGGGTTCAATGAGTGCATGGGGCTACAAATGCCTTTCATCGGCTTGTAATGGGTGAACCATTCACTGAAAATTTTCACACTTTCAAAAATATTGTTTAGCATCCTGAAAAAGGGTGGGCCAATAGTATCCCAATGCAAGACTTTATAAGTTGTTCTTTTGTCGATGAAATATCCCCCATGTTTCTCATTGTATGTATCTCTCAATATATCAAGCATTTTATCTTCTCTTACACATCTTCTAATAATCAAATCAGGTCCAATATGAAAGAGAACCCCTCCAACCCAAGAGTAGGAGGCACTGAATTTGATGACCTTCTACTTCTCCTTGGAAAAGGGATGTTGTGGAATATTATATGTGGATAAATAGTTAGTTATATCTGAAAACCATGGAGAATTAGTAGGCATAGAAAATAAATGCTCATCGGCAAATGTATCATCTACAGAATTATCTTGTCTCTCATTATGAATCCTAAATAAAAAATCAACTACAAGATTAGCTTTACCAGGTATTTGGAGCATTACATAGACCAAAGGGTAATACTCTATAAGCATACATTCCCAATGGCATGTGAAAGTTGTATTGTCTTGATGTCCTAGCACTATGTGTTTGGTTCTATCTGTTGAACCTGTCAAGAAAGGAAATATACTTTTTCCCAGCTAGTGTGTCCAAAACTTGGTCAAAAAAAGGAAGAGGAAAATAGTCCTTAAGAACGACTTTATTTATTTCACTATAATCCAAAAAGATATGTCGCTATATATTTTTCCTACAGGCTATCATGAGGGGAGAGACCCAATTACTATCTGAAATGGGATAGAAGAAGTTGACGTATAATTTTTTTTTCAATTCTTCCTTAACCACTTCTCTAAGGGAAGGGTTCATTCGCCCAGGGCTTCCTAACAGGTCGGGCACCTTCCTAAATGTAAATATGGTGTACATGTTTCAAGAGAAATGCCTTCCATGTCCTGGTATCTCCAGTCAAAAACATCGATATGTTTTTGCAACATCTTGACCACTTGATCTTGTGGGGATCCATCCAGCTAATAATTTATAAATAAGGATTTGCTTGGAATCACTTCAACAAGAGAGGTGTTAGACTCTGATAAATCTATGGTTGATATTGAAGTCTGTAGCATTGAGGAGGTACTCGTGTCATAGTTTTCTTAATAATATGTTCTAAAGATATGATTTAATGGATCTGAATCACATAGAGAATCCAAATTGGCAAGAAAATTATGTACCCTACTCTCTTCAGTGTATTCTTTGAATTGTGCAATTTGATCAATAGAATAAATTGATTGAACATTCTCTTCATTTCCAAAAGTGTTATCAGACCATGGAGGTTCATTCAATTCTTGAGAAATTTGAAGGGGGTATAAGGTCACTTTCTTTATAAATTCCCCATTCGAAATAAGCATATTGTCAGAGCGACAATCAAAGTAGGCATTAGCAGTGGCCAACCATGATCATCCTAAGATCAAGGGATGTGCTCTTGAATGATTTTTAGGCTGTAAAACCATAAAATATACAAGATACTCCCAAGAATATGGAGAGATGATTACATCATCTAACACACCCTCATGTTTTATTTTAGATATATCAGCTAACTCTAAGATTTTGGGTGTGTGACGAAGGTTGGACAGTGGTAATTGTTCTGTGGTCCCTCTCATCATTACATTGGGAACAAGGCTATTATTAATGTGAAGGAGACAATTGGATTGCTAGGATCCATATACTTTTCACTAATAGTTCTATTTGATATTAAATTAGCTATCCTCCCAAAAATCTAGATAGTATATGCTTCAACATTTTTACTCCTTGGTTTCTTAAGGTAGAGTTCCTTGATAGTTTTGGCATATATAGGATTATCTCGAATAAATTGCAATAGGAGGAGTTTGATACAAACATTTCTAAACTTAGAAACCAAGTTGAATTCGAGGTGCTCAGTAGGCTTTTCTAAGCTCATCCTTTTTTAGAAGGGTGTCTTACTAGATGATGGAAAAACTCTAGATTTGTAGAATTTTTTTTATTTGATGAATCACTTGTTTGACTGGGAGTTTCCTCCCTCATTTCTTCCTCGATGATAATAGGTGAATCTTTTTTCTTATTAAGGGTTTTTCTTGACCATAGTTGGATGTCTTGCAACAAAATTAGAGTGATCAAATATGTCAGGAAGGAAGACAAGTTAGCACTAAAAACCTATTGATTTGTCTTGTTATTGGGGTTAGCAACCAATTGGGCAGGAATTTTTGTAAGTTGTGGAGGTTGGGTAGGAGGTGGTTGTGGAAACTACAGTTGTTGTGGCATTGTTAATTGAGATTTTTGAGCCTCAGAATAAGGATTATATGGTTGTGGGAAAGGCGTAAAGTATTGTTGTTGTGGTGGAGGTGGATAAATAAAAACGGGCATATTGTTATCAGGAGGCACTCATCTTCCTTACTGCCATGTAAAATTTTTGAACTTATTGTTGAACATATGTTTTCCAATGAATAAGAGGGCTCATATATTGAGATACATGTTTTTATCTAGAAAAATGGTTGAAGACTAAGGCATATGTTCAGAAGGTATACCTGAGGGTCAATTTTTCCATGGTTTCTTACGTGCCAATGAATTTAATTATGTTTTTGTTTGGTTTTCTCCTTGATAGATGTTTTTAAGTCGAAGTAGAGATGGGAAAATTTTTGTTGGATGTTCACCTTCACAAATGACACATATATCAATAACATTCAATGGTGATTCCTGCAAAGAGTGTTTCTTCCTACATTTAGAACAAAAGATGGAAAGTGTCGCTCTTTCTTCTTCTTGCTTTTTCTTAAATTGTAATGTCTTTAATTTCATATTAAGGTTTTCAATAAAATCACTTTCAAAATTTTATAACAAATGTCCTAACTCATGCTTAGTCACAATACTCATTGTAGATTTGGTGTTTTTAGGGAGAGTATCCCTAATGCCTTTACCAAATCTCGGTTGGCTACGGGAATACTTCCTGCATAGGTCACAAATTTTATCAAAAGGAAATTATGAAACATCTCCAGAACCCATCAAGTTTAGTACATTTATAGATTCATCCAAAACACCTAGTAAGAAATAATCCTAATAGTGTTTTGATCAAGTTTTTGTTGTTTAGATCGCAGGAGATTATACAAGAAATGATCAAGATAATCTTTAAAGATCTAATCCTCTCCTTGTGTAATTTTAAAAATTTCCTCCCTCATGAAATCCCCAGCCTTGCAATACTCTTGATATTGTTTAAGAAAAGTCCTATGCATGTTATCCCAACTTCTAATAGTGCTCCCCCCTAGTCCCATGAATCGGTGCAAGGTTCCCTTGTTGAGAGTAGATGGGAACAATTTAAGGTTTAGGGAATCTATAGAATAGTCATAACTCCTACATAAAATATCAAACTTAAATAGAAAATATTCAATATTTTCATTGCTCTTACCGTAAAACTATGGCAGTATCAAAGAGGGGCTATTCTTCACTTGGACCACAACAATTGGGATCCACGATAAGGAATCTAAAGGTTACCTTTTCCTCTACTTATTTTCCATATACAAATACCTCTCCTCCTTCTACCATCTTTTCACCTCCACACAAGCTGAAATTGGCATCCAGGGGTAACTCAATCTCTAGAAATTGGCATCCAGGGGTAACTCTAGGCTCTAGGGTTAATGCAGTCTCTAGAATTTATATCAGGTTCTGATCCTCCAACTAGAGTGACTCCCCCTATGAAATATATCTTTTTGTTCACTTGAGCCTTTGACTTTATTGCTAGAGTTTTGTATACCCTCTCCTTCTTAGAATATTTACTTTCCAACGATTAAGCATTAGAAGGGGGAGTTTTGGAAGTATCTTTCCTACCTATACCTTTATATTTATGCCTAGCTCTACTCATATATCCTAGACGAAAATAAATAAACACAACAACAATAAAAAATCAAACCACCCTCACAAGCTCCAGATTTTATTGTTACCCTTTCATCAACAAGTTATTTATTTGCATTGTTGGCTCAAAAAAATGACTTGCAAAAATAAATAAATAAATGTGTGCTTGCCAACACGACAAGGATTTTGAGCTCATAAAATTCATCATGCAGATTCTTTCCTCCCACTCCTCCGAGTCTTAAATTCTAGGGAATCCAAAAAATAAAATCATATCACCAATTCTCTTATCTCCCAAGTGCCTCTCTAGAAATGGAGAAAAAAAATTGGGTGAATTTATTAACAACAAATTCACAACATAGCCTATGTTAATTTGGAAGAGTAGGCTTAGAGGTGTTACACAATATGTGTGAAGGTATGGACACTGGTAATACATTCTACTCAACTATTTTAATAAGACTTATATCCAGTATTAGGTGTTTATTCTCTTAGTAACAAAATTATAAGGTTGAATCTTGCAAGGCCAATAAAGTTCCTACATGGCACTTATAGGTATTTCCTTCAATAGATCTAACTTGTGTATCCAACTACAATTAGATTGAAAGGGACACTCTAAAGAGGTATCAATCAATTAAAATCATATTGCACAATTGTTAGGTTCCTATCATACTAGTGATTCCCCCATTACTATTGTCATTGTAGCCCTTATTGTTATTGTTATACCCCTATTGTCCCCATATTGTTATTATTATGCCCCATAGAAGCCCACTATTGTTATTTTTGTGCCCTTATATTATTATTGTTATGTCGGCTTTGATTATATTATGACCCCTTATACTCCTATATATAAAAATGAGGTTTTGTCATTTGTATCATCCAAGAATTTTTCATTTGTGTAATGTAAAGGAGGTTTACCCCTCGAAGACGTTGATTTCTAAGTCGTTGATCTATCTTTTCTATCTTTTTGTAAGTTGGTTTCATAACATTTGGTATTAGAGCTCTAGGGTTTTGCTACTCCAAAATAGGTCATCGTGGCCTTTTCGTTATAACTTTTTTCTGCGGCATTTCAAAAAAAAAGAAAAACAAAAAAACAAAAAAAACAAACAAAACAAACAAACAAAAAAAAAAACAAACAAACAAAAAAAACAAACAAACAAACAAACAAACAAACAAACAAACAAACAACAAACAAACAAAAACAAAAACAAAACAAAACAAAACAAAACAAAACAAAAAAACAAAAAAACAAAAAACAAAAAACAAAAAAACAAAAAAACAAAAAACAAAAAACAAAACAAAACAAAACAAAACAAAACAAAAAACAAAAACAAAAAACAAAAAACAAAAACAAAAACAAAAAACAAAACAAAAAACAAAACAAAAAACAAAAAAAAACCATTTGAGACGAAAAGTAAGTTAGGATTTTTGCAAGCTCCCGAATTACACCCCACACACGTGACCTTGGGAAAATTCTCATAACTTTCCCTCTCAGTATTATATTGAAATTTCATAAGAAGTTACAGAAAGAGGCTGGATTGTAGTATCTTTTTCATCATTTTTAGGTCTGAAGGTTGAAATAGTGACATGTGGCACGTCATACAAGTTCACTTTACTGAAAAATTGTATAATCAGGTCATCTTGGGAGATTGGGTGTAACACTTTCTTGGAGAATCAAATTTCGGTCAAACTTGTGGCATTGGAAAGAGGATTCAGAGGGATAACACAGTTTACAATTTCATACCTTGGAGATCTGAAATTTCATACATCAGATACAATATCGAGTTCCTACAAAGTGAAAAAAGGTGTGTAGTTTTTTTAAAATTTTGCATAAGTTTGGTTTAAAAAATTAGTTTGAAGGAATTCAAAGGGAATAGTGAAGCATAATTATCATTAATTGATCCCCGAAGAAATAAATGGAAACACCTAGTAAGCAACCTAAAATCTGTAGCATGACTCATGGAGAAGAGGAAGAAATGCAACATGATATATCAAAATTACAAGACCAAGTGCAACAAAATTCACTCTCACAAAAAGTAACAGAAGTTAAGATGGATGGTTTAAGGAAAGACGTGGAAGCTAATATGGATGGTGTGGAAGCTAAGATGGATGGTTTAAAGAAAGGCTTGGAAGCTAATATGGATGATTTAGAAGAAAAACTTAAAGGTGACATGGAAGATTTGAAGACATATTTGACAAAGTTTCTACAAGAAATGCTTACTAATGGCGAAAGGATAGTAAAGGAAACTCATGATGAGAACAAAATAAATGTTAATCATGATTTCATAGACTTTAACGTTGGATCAAAGACTCACCATGTTCCAAAGATCGATATGAAGAAGTTTGATGGCAAGGATCCCGTAACATGGATACCACAGATGGAGAAATATTTCAATCTCCATAATGTGCAAAACACACAAAAGGTACGCATTGCAACTTTATATTTGGAACCAAATCAATTTGCATGGTATTGATGTATTTTCTCTCGTAAACATTGTCACTTAGGCAATTTTTACAGATGAAATGATAGCACATTATGAGGATACAAAAAGCAACACTTTTTTAGCCAATTGATAAATCTCAAACAAAAGGGTTCAATGATGGAGCACATTGAGGACTTCCAAAAATTGAACATAAGGGTAAAAGATATTCCAGAGGAGCATAGGATTGATGTGTTCATAGGGACTTTAAAGGATAATATCCAACATGATGTTCGCCTTTGGGAACCTGATTCATTAGAGAAGGCATTCAGGTTAGCAAGAAAAATGGAAATCAAAATTATGGAAACAATGGAGCCTACCACTCACAATTATAAAGATGAAGGTGTTGTTGCCCCTAGCCTTCCACAACCTACAAGGTTGACACCACAACAATTGAAAGAAAAAAGAGAAAAGGGGCTTTGTTATAGTTGTGATAGCAAATACACTAAAGGTCATAAGTGTGCTGAGAAGAAATTATTTTGTATAGATTGTGAAGAGGGGAAAGAAAAGGAATAAGAAACATCAAAAGAAGAGGATATACACCAGGAACAAACCCTAGAGAAAGAAGAAATGAATCCGACCATATATTGTAATGCATTGGCTAGAATTACCACTCCTCAAACTATCAATATAGAAGGACATATCAAGAAGAAAAAGGTAATAGTTTTGATTGATTCGGCAATACCCATAATTTTATTCATTGTAAGATAGCCAAGGAATTGAATTGCTTCTTATATCCAACACAATAGTGTCAAGTGATGGTTGCAAGTGGAGGAACCATAAATTTCTTTGGAAAGTGCCATAATATCAAGCTATCCATGGGATAATATGTATTGAATAGCCCAATGCTTTCCTTCCAATTTGGTGGTGTTGATGTTGTACTAGGAGTCGCAATGGCTACAATCCTTGGGTACAATAGATTTTAATTTTCAAGAACTTTTCATGAAATTTTCTTCAGAAGGAAAGGAAGTTGAATTAAGGGGTATCACAGGGAAACTGAGAAAGATAATCAGCTCTAACGGAATGACAAAGCTTCTAAAGAAATAACAACAAGGTGTAATTGCACAATTATGTTCACTAGAGGTTCCCACATCGAAATCATCTATTTCTCCAGATCTCCAAAATTATTCGACAATCATTCCAATATATTTGAGACTCCCAAAGGCCTCCCACTTATTCGTGATCATGATCATGCTATTCATTAGATTCCAGGAAGTGTTTCTCCAAACATCAGGCCTTACATATATCCTTATGACCAAAAGAGTTAAATTGAACGTATGGTTGTAGAAATGCTGGAGGTTGGTATAATTCAACCTAGTCAAAGTTCTTTCTCTACTCCAGTAGTATTGGTTCACAAGAAGGATGGATCATGGCACACGTGTCTGAATTATAGGGAGCTCAACAAGCTCACTATTAAAGATAAATTTCTCATTCTTTTCATTGATGAATTATTGGATGAATTGCATGGATCAATTTACTTCACCATGTTGGATCTTCGTTCAACATATCATCAAATCATAATGAAGACTGAAGACATTCCGAAAACATCATTTAGAACTCATGAGGATCATTATGAATTTTTGGTCATGCCTTTTGGCCTTACCAATGCACCTTGTAAATTTCAAGGGAATTCCATTTTCAAACCCTTCCTTAGAAAATTTGTGTTAGTATTTTTTGATAATATACTAATCTACATCAAGTCTTGGAAGGATCATGTTCAACATGTTGACAGGGTGCTCAAACTATTGGAGGAGAAACAATTATATGCAAAAACCTCCAAATGTTTCTTTGGAGTACAAGAGGTGGAATATTTGGGTCATATTGCATCTCATGAAGGTGTTAAGGTAGACCCTAGCAAAATTAAAACCATTAAGGAATGGGAAATCCCCACATCCATAACGCATTTGCGAGGATTTCTCGAGTTGACAGGGTATTATCGCAAGTTAGTTAAGAATTATGGGAGAATAGCAGCACCTCTAAAAACATTATTTAAGAAATGTGTATTTCATGAACTCCAGAAGCAACGAAGCACTTTGAACATCTTAAAGAGGAAATGTGCCAAGCACCGATCTTAGCTACGGTGGACTTCACAAAAAGCTTTATTGTGGAATGTGATGCCTCAAGAAATGGAATTGGTGTTGCTTTAATGCAAGAAGAAAGACCCATTGCTTTCGAAAGTCATCCAATCAAAGGAAAGTATTTACACAAAGTTATTTATGAGAAGGAAATGTTGGAAATACTACATGCACTTAAGAAATGGCGACCCTACCTAATGGGAAGACACTTCAAGGTAAAATGGATCATGATAATCTTAAATACTTTTTAGAGCAAAGATTATCTTCAGAAGAGCAGAAAAAATGGGTCACAAAGATGTTGGGGTATGACTTTGAAATCATCTACAAAAAAGGGAAGCAAAATTTCGTGGTAGATGCACTCTCAAAAAAGGATGAGGATGTGGAAGCATTTATTTGTGCCATTTCTATTATCCAACTAGATTGGATAAAGGAAGCAAGGGATGAATGGAAGAATGATGAAGAAGTGTGGGCACTTATTCAAAAGCTATAACAAGATCCCAATACATCTGATACATTTAGCTGGAAAAATGATTCGTTAGGGTACAGAGATCACTTCTACTTATGTAAGAATTCCCAATTCAAACAAAACATTCATATGGAATTGCACACCTCTCCCTTAGGAGGGAACTCAATATTTCTAAAAACTTACCACGGGGTTAAGAAGGAATTTTTTTGGGATGGCCTTAAATTGGATATTCAAAATTTTGTGGTGGAATGTTTGGTTTTCCAACAAAATAAAGTTGAAACAATTAAGACCCCATGTCTATTGCAACCTTTATCCATTCCAAGCCAACATTGAGAGGAGATCTCAATGGATTTTATCACATGTTTACCCAAGTATGCACACTTTTGTGCATTATCTCATACATTTAAAGCGAGTACATTTTCAACTGCATTTATGGAAACAATTCAAAGCTACATGGAAACCCAAAGATTATTGTAAGCGACAGAGATCCCATTTTCCCTGGAAATTTTTGGACAGAATTATTTTCTTGTCTTGGTACTCAGTTAGCTCGTAGCTCATCTTATCATCCTCAACCTGATGGGAAAACTGAGATAGTAAATAAATGTTTGGAAGGATATATTTGTTTCTTTTTATCTAATAAACACACACAATGAGTCAAATGGTTGCCTCTGGCTGAATGGTGGTATAACACTTCCTTCCATACTGCAGCAAAAATGACCCCATTTATGGCACTTTATGGATATCATCCATCGTCCATCACATCATATTTAAGAGAAAATTCTAAGGTTCAAGCAGTGGAAGATCACATCGAGCATCAACAACAAGTTCTCCAACTCTTAAAGGATAACCTCACTTTGGTGCAGAATAGAATGAAACTTTGATGTAGGTAATTCGGTATTCCTACAACTATAACCATATAAACAAATGTCCCTCAAGCAAGCTAAGAAGGGTAATAAATTATCACCAAAGTATTATGGTTCGTACAAGGTGTTGCAAAAGATAGGTACTATGGAATACAAATTGGAGCTTCCTGCAGCTTCCTGAGTGCACCCAGTTTTCCATGTTTCATGCTTAAAGAAGGTTATAGGTGAAAAGCTCCCAGTTCAAACAATATGGCCAGAACTTGATGAGGAAGGAAAAATCATATTGGAACCTGAAGTAGTCATAAAAACAAGAACACGACAACTATGAAATCGGTCAATTTTAGAATATCTCATCAAGTGGAAGAACTTACCCACTGAATATTCCACATGGGAGGATGAGAATTTTATACGGAAACATCCATAACTACTCGAGCATTGAGGACAACACTTTTTTGAAAGAGAGGGGCATGTTAGGTCCCTATAATACTAGTGATTCCCCCATTACTATTGTCATTGTAGCCCTTATTATTATTGTTGTGCCCCTATTGTCGCCATATTGTTATTATTGTGCCCCATAGAAGCCCACTATTGTTATTTTTGTGCCCTTATATAATTATTGTTATGTTGGCTTTGATTATATTGTGACCCCTTAGACTCCTATATATAAAAAGGAGGTTTTTTCATTTGTATCATCCAAGAATTGTTCATTTGTGTAATGTAAAGGAGGTTTCCCCCTCAAAGAGGTTGAAGTCTAAGTCGTCGATCTATCTTTTTGTGAGTTGGTTTCATAACAACATGTTACAATACATAGCTCACTGAATGAATGTTTTATCATCAACCGCATCTAAGAAACCACCTACATTTATGCTCCTACAGTGATATACTTTCTCTACTCTATTGTGTTGATAAGAAACCCTAATCTATAGGGATCATTGGGTTTGTGTTACAAATCCCTTCCCTCAATGGTTGTAGTTTTTCACACTCAAAAGGGAGGTGTTTTGCAACCATGGAAGGTTGCAATGCTCCAGAGGATATTTCATTGCTCGCTCCTACAATTCCAAACGAATATGTAATAAGATAATCAAGGCATCAAAAACAAACATAAAACCACCAACTACGTGCAACGTTGCTAAACCAATCTCACAAAGCAAGTCTCAGAACATAGTTGTGTAGCTCAATTGACTAAAGCAAACTTTGATGCATCAATAATTGATTGTTACGTTTATTAAGTGTTATTGTGTGCTTATCGGTTAGTCACAATGCAAGTTGAAGTAAAGATCATATGTGTAATTCGTTAACTTATTAAATGAATCCCTATGACATTTATAAAATATAATACTAAGCATTAAATCTATATGTATTGCAAATCACACCATGAACAGGAAGCAATCAATCATTCATTTCCTCCATGAAAAACATAACATCACTATATATTATATACATGGCATGAATACTATGAATCAGACCTGTTATCTCAAAATCAGGCCCTGGAAGGCTGCAGACCAGGAAGACTTCAAGTAACTGATTCAAACCAATCTTTTAGCTAAGGCTTAGCCTCCTTAGCCTGAGAGGGCTTTCTCAAAGGATTAAAGGTTTTTGATTATGATCAAGATGGCTAACTCTTGTGAAACAAATAAAAATGAAAATTGTGGAAATAAAACTAACAAGTATCCATTGGGCTTATGGAGTCATATGTGATTTAGTATTCACAGTAGGGTTGGCTTTGCATAAAAGTCAAGGCATTCAGGTTTCAACATATGTAGAGCACACCAAACACATAGAAGGTAGTTTATGAGTATATGAAGGAAATTAGAACACTGTAAGTGATTTCTAAGTAATAAAATACTCATAACATTGTAGATAACATGAAAAGACAACAAAACAAACGCATACATTGAACTCTCTATGATTCTTGAGAAGCACAAGCCAGTACTGTATTACCAAAAAAAACAAAGTCTTTACATAAGCCAAATATCAGAGCTCTTTTTTTTATAAATTTCCAACCCCTGGTGCCTTGCTCTTTCTTGTATGTATATAGTTCTTTTGCAAGGCTGAGATTCCTCCTCCAACATGAGGGGAACTCGAATTCTACTTCTTATGACACCTATTCAAATTCTAACTACCTATTAAAAGTAACAAACTACTAACTGGACTTTTTAGAGATCTAAGTCAAATAGGAGTCTAACTCCATATCATGCTAATAATAGCCTTAATTACAATCATTCTCATTCTTGGATAAGTAGTCTTTTATTTGTTTGGTTATGGTGGATGTTTGGAGCTCCATACTGGTCCTCGATTTCCCATATCCTCCATTTGCCTACAAAGTAGGGAACTGCCCCTGTTTAGCTGCCTTTGGTTTTCCTCCAAGATATTCGAATCCAATGAACCATACCTTTCATCTTTGATTATGCAAAATATATCAGAATGCCATGTCCTTGATGTGCTGTCAACCATTTCCATGTGTGAAGACAAAAGCTCCTCCAAGTTGTCTGACATATCATGGACTGTAGTAAATATGATCACTTTATAGCAAAAAGTTTAGAATTGGGTTTGAATATATATTTCCTCCACCTGTCTTGAACTTGTTGAAAGTTGATACCTTTATATTATCCTTTGAATATATCCTTTTTCAAAATTTTCCCTTGGTCTCTCAAAATCTGTTGACTAAATTTGAATTATGTAGCTTCAGCAGTTTCGTAGCGCGCTACGAAACTGCTGTGCATTAGTCACCATCTTCAGTAGTTTCGTAGCGCACTACGAAACTGCTGTGTAGTTCCCAAAACACAGTTTCAACCCAAAAATTTACTATTTTGAGCCTCTTGATATTTAAACATCCTTTTCAATTGCCCCAATGCTTTTCAAAACTGAGTGAAAATGTATGATTCTTCAAGAAAGATTGTAACAAGGAAAACCATCAAAATTTGAGACATAACCTTACTTGATGTGTGACTTCTTTAAGGAGATTATTTATGTTGGCTTAACTGTAGCTTTAAGTCCTCAATTTGTTTCTTCATGACTCTAATCCCAGTTCTCAGGTTTGTATTGACCTTTCTGATGAATTGCACTTCCTTTATGGCAGGGACAGTCTAGCTACGGAATTGAACACTAAAATCAACCACCTCGGTTATTTGAAATGTTTTGTCCTCCCACCGAGCTTGCATTTGGTTAAAATAAGCCTCTTTGATTGCAAATTTCCTGGAAGCTTTCTTCAGTCTAGCAATTTCAAAGTTTTCCAATTCCAACCTCCTTTTCAACTCTTCCACACTATCTTCTTCTTGAAGGGTAACTGCTTTGCTTTTATTCTTTCCTTCATGAGGTTGTGTTGCCTCCCCTGTTTCATCTGCTCCTGGCAATATCTCCTGTATGTCTTTGAAATTCCTTGTTATGGGTCTTCTTGGTCTAAAGACAAATTTATCAATTGGATCATCGAACTTGAGTTTTTTCGAGGCTTTATTTTTCTTAGCCTTGTCTTTTCCTGATTCTATCACATCTGCTTGAACCAGGGGAGACTCTTCAATATCAATTGCCTGCAATATGTCATTAAGACTTCCCTTCGAAACCGGGGTGTCTTCAGTCACCACTGATTTGCCTTTTTCTTTAGCTACCTGGCTCCTAGTCCTTCTTCTTTGAACTCCTTCACCTGTGCTTGACTCATGTGCACCTTCTTTGACCTGAGCTTTCTCTTTAAGGGAATGCTGGGGTGTATCTTGGATAGTCAGTGGCTGGGTGGATTCTCTTACTTGTTTCCTAGCCTTCAACTTTGAAAACGTCCTGGATCTTATTTCTGCCTAATGACCAGTCGTTTTTGGAAGATCTTTTATAGCTTAAGGACTAAGACCAGTCTCGTTCTTGAAACCAGACATGAATATGAATGTGGGCCAGTCCCTACCTACTCTCTGGAGTTCATGCAGAACAATCAACTTAACCAATCCATGGTAAAACAACGAATTCTCACAAGCCTCTTTCCTTAATTGCACCTTATCACACATTTTGCTTAGGCTACAGAATAAGAAGAAAGGTAAATCAATAGATGTCTTCCCTGTGAAATGCAACAGAAGTTTGAAATGATATGAATACACCTTATTGTATCTCCCTTCACAGGTAAGGTACTTTTGTATGCATGTAAGCAAATTGGCATATGAATCCTTGACATAACTCCTAGGAACATATTTGTTTAAATTTGAGTTAAAGAACTCATGCTTCAGAAATTCTTTACATGGGTTCATATCGAATTTGAAATTCTTAAACCAAGTTTCTTGCCCTCTTGGAATCTCTGTAACTATGGATATTATGTCTGGTGAGACCTACATTTCAAGCATACCAACCTTTGAATTCAGTCCTGTGAAATTCAAGGCAAATTCCTTGGTGACCTGTGCATGACCTCCCTGGAGTTTCTTGCAAAAATTCCAGCATCCAGCTTGCTTGAATGCATGCTCAACTTCCCTGTTCCTCAAGGTTATGTCTAAACCTTCAGGTTCAGTCCTTAAACACCTGCCTAACCTGTGATCCTTTCTCTCTACAGACCCCTCCATGAATCTCCAGTGGAATGATATGGTTGATGACCGGCTCTGTTTCAATCTTTGATCTCTGCCTCGCTTGATAGTTGCCTTGCTTGATAGTTGCCTCGCTTGATATGTAATGTATTCAGATTGAACGTTTGTAGATTTGTCTCTTATGCAATGAATGCAATCATGACTAAGACTATGCATACCTGACCTTTCTTGGATCTTGCAATCCGATTGTACCAGAGTATCTAGCGACTGTAATGATGGAGATAAGCAGTTAGACCTGATATGTGGAGTGTATAAGTTGACAGTGGATGATGCAACAACAATTGGACTTGACAGATTTGACAGTTGGGAAATATTTGTTGTGGATTGCACGAATCTCTGATTTCGTAGCGCAGTCAGCTTAAAATTTGAATTATGGGCTACGAAATCACCTAAAACATGTTGCGCTGTGAAACTGCTAAAAAGGATTTATGCGCTATGAAATTACCTAAAAGGCTTTATGGCACATAGTAACCTTTGAACAAAACTGACACATGGTTATGAGACTGGGGATGAATGAGAATGCATATTTGACTCAAGACTCCTAAGACTCAGATTCTAAGGAAAACAAAAATCAAACTTAGACTAGCACCAACCTTTACCATCAAACTAATGTGAAAAAATTTGGCATTAGAATTCTTAAGTGATAACAAGACCTATATCACAAATCAAATGAAACCCTTATACACTCGTTCTATGTGTCTATTGATCAAATTGTTACTTGTTATACTAGATCTTGGATATAACAAAAGAAATCTCTTTACCAAAATGTAAATACTAAGGACCAGATCTGTGAATCAAATGTCCACAAGGTGCATTATGTCATATTAAACTAAGCAAGAGATAAAGTATTACTTTGTGTTATCTTACATCACCAGCAATATCAATAAAACCTAACTCACCTGTAAAATACAAAGAATGCACACCACATTGGATTATTATGTAATAAAACAAGGCACATGTCAATATATCAATGTGGATAAAGTAAGCAAAAGCATGTACACTATTTGTATATAAAATGTGATCATACAACTCAAGTTCAAAGCATACAAGTCAAATAAAATTCATGTTGTTTCTATCCACACAATTGTTACAATGAAAATCTATCGCAATTCTTAAATCCACACATCAAGCATTGTATAAACGATTTATTCATAAACACAAGGAAAATTATAAAGGATAAACCAGGGTATACTTACAAGATGTAATAAAACACACCAGTTAAGCAGTGCAACAAATTGATAAATGAGGTAATGTGCTGGTTTGGTGGGCCCTTGCCAATCTAGTAACATCACCTATAAATGGACTTAGCTCATATCAAAGTAATGGATAGATGGTAGGAGATGAATCCAAATATCAGAAATAATATTTCAATACGAAAATCTACAAATTACATGAGAGACAGTACAAGAGCAACCCAAATGGCCATAATACAATGTTGCAAAAACAAAGACTAACCTTATTCCCTTTATTCGCTAACAACGCCCAGAGTTGAAGCTCTACTTTTATATAAGACAATACATAGGCTACATTGACATTTTTCATTGCTTAAGGTCCTATTTTGAGTAATATATGAAGGGTCTAACAATATCAGCTCTGATCTGAAATGTAGGTACATCAAAGTCATGTTAAACTACGGTTGAGAAGTTGTGTTCTAGATGAGAAGATTTGGATGAGAGAAATATAATATCAAACAGATCTCGCTAGATTTAGTTGGATGAAATGGTGGGATAGCTATGTACTCCAAGTGAATTGGCAATCTCCTCTGATGGGTGGGAAAAAATCTCGTAGTTAGGTCTAAGAGAACATGCGTGTACAACCAAATGTAGAAGGTGAACTTGCATGTCCACCATGGAACCCGGTTGTACGAATCCTAAAGGAGGTGTAGGACCTACTTCAAAACCTCAATATTAGCCTCATAATAATGAAGTTCTTTTAATGCATTAAAATACCAAATATAATCAACATTAAACTAAAAAACTACCTTAGGATCCCTAATTAACATGCTTCCTTACATTATGCATATAATAAAGTAATAAGGGGATTGAAATGGGGATTTAAAGGGTTAAAATTAGGAAATTGATAGAAAATATGTCATCAATTCCAAGCCTCAACAGCAGTAATGAGGAAACCCTCAATGTCTAAAAACTTACCCTAGGAGATGAAACATCAAAATGTGTTCGTCTCCAATCAGGTTAGTTAATACATCAACTTCCCGAGGTCGTAGCTTTTGCATACGATCTTCGTTTGGCACGCTTGGTAGCCTATTGGAAAGGTCTAGTTGGGAAGTGAACATTTTAACCATGCCTATGCAACAACCTATGGCTAAAGCGTATGCCCCTACCATGTCAAAATAACGTCATTTAGGGCCTCAGAATGGCCCCAAAAGTTCAAGACCCAAAAAAAAATCGGAAAATTTCCAAGATGGATAACTACTCTTTGAGCCTATGACATAGGTGGGTGGCTACATTGCATTGAGGGGCCGCATCACAGGTAGAATCCTTTTTGAACTTGGATTTGGGTGAGCCACCTGGCTTGGTGTAGGAGTTTCCCTACTTCGACAACCCGATAAAGATATATCCTATATTAGTGAGTGCCCTTAACTTGTGTATCCATGATCTGATCAATGGTTTCCTATTCTATGTAGTTGGGGATGAGATCTGTCACTGTCAACTACTCTATTATCTATGATGTTATTATGAATAAAATATATATAAATAATATAAATAAACAATAATGATAATAATACTTAATTAAACAATAATTATTTACTGAAGAGACATGTCTCTATGGACATGACCATTCATGAAGGGACACTTGCCTATGCATATAAGTTGGCCCTCATTTGTAACAATCATCATCTCATATCTCATATCTTTTGTGCATTCTTATATAAATTTAGTATTGTCCTATCATGGATATTTATATATTTCAGATCTTTAGAGTATTTTATTGCGTTTATGACCTTTTGATCCTATAGACGCTCAACCATTGCACACAGCCAGTCTGATCCGGCCTTTGGCCATCAATATTCATCAAGTTCATTGTTGTTTTCGTCGAGGCTTTTCACTAAAGAAGTTTTTGGAGGTTTTCCATTCTATTGTCATGCCTTTGGCCATTAAAAAAAACATTAAAATAAGAACTAATATATATATATAAATTAAAAACTAAAAAAAACAATAAGAAAAAGGGTTTTATATATAGCTAAAAAAAACATAAAAAAAAAGTATATTAATTGTGCTCGCATTCCTAACTTGCCACCAGTCGTCACCATTGTCTAAAGCACAAATAATGCCCAAGCACTACATACTACCCTTTGAAGCTGTCGGCACCCAAAGCAACAACCTCATACATGACCCTCCCTAATGTCTGTAGTGGTCGGCATCCAAATAATGCAACCACAATAGATGCTTTAGCCTCTGAACATTGTTGCAGTGGTCGTCCATTTCTCCAACTCCTACCATCGGCCTCCAACCGCCACCTTCAATCCACCATTTCCACCACTATTCACAGGTCGTACGATTCTGTCTATGCATTCAAACCAAATCTATGTCTGTAAATTTCCTTCAACCATCGCTTTCATTATAACCACCAGCATACCTTGTATTGTATCGCTTGTACCTGGTTGACATCAAAATCATGTCCATACACATGTGCCTGTATAATCCTTTAAACAAATTTACAATTAATAAGCCATGCATATAACTTATCACCATCATATCTATGGACATAAAATTCCACAACCATAACTAAGAATCATGCTTGTTCGATCTCTTAAGATTAATCAAAAATTTGGTTATTATAATAACCAAGGGTTTTTTTAAATATTTTTTTATTAAAGGGTGTGATTCATAAACTTTATATTCATAAGTAATAAATTTATTTAAATACAAATATTTAAAGGGTGTAAAGTAAAAAGGATTTAAGCGCCCAAGATATACCCTAAAGTGGAAAATATTAAAATTCCTTTCAAATGAAAGAGGGTTATTAAAAAAATCATTGTTACACTTTTTAACCTAGGCTTAGTCCGAAGTTATTAAAATATTAAAGTATCATTTAACGAGATTATTTAAGAAAACAAAATGGTGTCAGTCATTGACGAGAAAAGAATAGAGTCTAATTTGAAAATGAAGGAAGGAATAATTTTAGAAACTTCATATAACTATGCTTCAGCTCTATTTAAATTTAAAGGGACTCTGGCAAGGAAAGATATTACTATTTCTATCTCGCCCGCCAAAGATAAGAATTATATAAACCTTAAATTCACTAATCAATTGGTGATTCCCAAGTCAAATATAGTTGAAAAACTAGACCTCTTGAACACAAAACAATATGACATAACCGATTTACAATTAAACATTAGGGATTATACATTTATATCACAATTCTTTGTTCAATCCCTGTGGAGCGATCAAGGTGGCATAATTTTGGGTTCACCCTAGTTGGAGACGCTAGGGTCATACATTTTTAAATACAGAGAAAAAAATTAACAATTTCTTACAAGAAGAAGATAATAACACTACAAGATATTACATTGAAACTAGGTTCAGTAACACCAGAATATATCAAAGATATCCCAAAAATAATCCTTCAAGAAATTCAAAAGTATATGCAAAATATGCATCAGGAACTTGACAAGATTATCATAGACAAAACGTAGAAGTTATTTGTCTCAAGGACCACAAAGAGAAATTACTAATGCAAATTAAGAAACTTAATAATAATAAGAAATCATTGAAAGATAAAGTGAAGAAGTTATCATGACAGAAGCATCGAAGTGTTCAAACATAATAATTCAAGTTGAAGAAAAAGGAATGAATACAGATCTAGTCAATACCACAACTCAAGATGATAACAAACCAGTAGAAATAAAACATATTCAAATGTTGTAGTTCAAATGATGGATATTTCAAGTGAAGATCCAATGATTAACCAAGTCACTTTCATACCTAAAGGAAATCAAATACTTCCAGTAAATCAAGGAATTGACACAAACAAGTTAAGGGGGAATCATATATCAAGAACTCCTTATCTACACCTAAATCACAAGAGAAAACATCTCAATCAGTCTGCATATTTGTATCACTCAGAACAAAAACAACAAACTTATGTTTCAGAGAATAATGATGTCAGCACAATCCATTGTGAACATAAATTTATCCCAGCTATCAAGTAATTGCAAATTTCCACAGAAGATAGGATAGTCAAATTGTAACACGTCCCTCCCCACATTTACCCGCTTTTACAAGCCCTCTTGATAAATGTGAAGCAAAGTGCTACCATGACATGACCTGACCTCCTAGTTCTAATTAATGAAGTGCGGCCTACAAACTAACCTCCTACAGGAACTACATATCACCCAGGAGATGAAGAAACACCCAAGTGATCAATCCCTAAGCTGGAACCTTGTTTCACTGACCTATACATATAACTACACCATTGACACTACTTGCATGTGGTTGTGAGCCCCCAACCACACTCACAAACCTTGCTCCATGTAGTTATGACCCCATATCTCTAGTTTTGTAATAGCGGTCTTGGGATCTTAACCACCACTTTTCTAGGGTAGTCTCCAAAAAACTACTTAGAACTTCATGTAACTTTATATAATCATATTTTTCATAACAACAATGTTAATCATTCATACTAGAAGTCATAACTTGACCTAGATTGACTAGAGCACAATAGACATTTCACCAAACATATGGTAAACATGTGAGTTACAAGTCATGAATGCATATTTGATTGTAAATTTCTATAATTTAGTTGAAAATCACCAAGAAGGTTTAATTCCCTCTCAAGCAGCTACAACAACACTAGTTATCCCATGCATTCATAAACTATTCACTAACTTATCACAGGAATAAGAGCCATAGTTAGAGCACATCATAAACCATGCTTATAAGAAGCATCTAACCAGAATATTAACCATGACAGAATAGCCATCAAATCAACCTAATAATAAGTACGAATGCTCATAAATCACAATAGGAAAATATCTCTTATTAACATATGCAAAATCCAACCAAGTGAGGGACTTCCTCGTATCACCCAACCATAGATAGAGCTGAACCAAATCTTTCTTTCATCCAATCACCCTCATGCAACATTCCAAGCATGAATGTGGGATCTCATGGGATAAACCAAGACATAAAAAACCAAGGTAATCTAGAGGTTAAACCACCTCCACCCTCAAAATACTACAATCTCACCAAAATTGGTCAAGAGATCACAAAAACAAACCAAGCTTGGATGCCTCAAAATTCCTTCACCATAACTTGAGGAATTTTCCTATCTCCACCCACCTGTTGAGTGCTTCTCGAAGGAAACCATATCCATCCTAAACCCTTGAGAATTTTCCTAAGACCACCTCACTCGGTTCCAAAACCTTTCGATAATCCAAATCTTAACCAAGAAATGAATCCCATCACACCATGGTTATCCATGAAATGGAAAGGCAAGGCTAAAAACACTTTCAAACCCGACAAAACCTGTGCCAATGACAGCAAATGAACCAAGTAAACAAATGCATGAACCATGCATTCACACCTCAGCTAGGAAATGTTAAGATTAGGTATGTTCTATGCTAGAGCAATTTATTCCAATTTTAGTTAGCTAGGGGCAAACCCCACAATGTGGGGAAACCCTTGCTCAATTCTTATTTTATGTTCTTCATAGTTCAGCAGAGAAAGTGAGAGAGATAGTGCATTTACAATAGAAGTCCATACTTGACTTTTGATATCACATAAGATCAGTTGAAGACATATTGCTTCAACTGATTCTTTGAGGTAAATCCTTCACCTATCTTAGTGCTGCATCTCGACCATTTGTTGCACCTTACCGTGTAGCACCATCATACTGCATCATGTTGTCTCATTCATCATCGTGTTGTCCTTTACTGACATGCCTATGATGCTACTTCTATCATTATGATCTGAGATTGTTCATCCTTATTATTTCCATTATGTTAAGTCCTTTTACATGCATACCAAGGATCTCTTGACAATCATACTTCTATCATTGTTTGTTGATTGTGATAGGGCTGCTACAGGTATGCCATTCTATCATTGTTGTTCATCATTATAACTATTATGCCAAGACATTCATATATATATGCAGGACTGAGATGATCACTTAATGTGATCTCCATTTAGCTGAGACAGTGTTAGAGCATGTTGTTGAGAGAGTACCAATATACATTTATATCCATTTTCTTAGGTTGTTTAGAAGGTAGGTCCGAAGTGATGTTTAACCGAGACATACTAAACCTGCACCTTGACACCAAGAACATGTACTCACCTGAGATCAGCGTCATTCATCCTGCAGTGCAGATCTTCTCCCATACATGTCAGGTCTTGACTACACCTTTCTTTATATTATTGCAGCTACCCTTTATGACTGTGGCTTCCTTTATTTTACTGTGGATACCTTTATTTTACTGCAGCTACCCTTTATGTTGGACAGCGTATACGTGCTCCATGTTGTGCATATATATAGCTACATATAGACTGCTTTTAGAGAGTCTTTGTTACAGCATATGGTGTCTTCCCTTTGCTGCGTGAACATGTCTCCTTCCTACTGCATGAACAGGTCTCTATTGATCTGTGTTTAGGCTTCTATAGGCAACATATTAAAGGCTCCTACATGACAGTGTATAAGGGCCTCTTGGACAGTGTATTAGTTGACTGTATAAGGACTTCTTGCATAGCATATTAGGGCCTCCATCTTTGCTACTAGGATCATCATACTGCAGCTAGGGCTTCATCTGCGGCTAGGGCACCATACAAGACCAGCGTACACTTTTAGTGTCTCTCCTTCACCAAAACCCAAAGACATGGAGAGGAGGAGATCACCTTAAGAGTATGTGTATGTTGCAAAATGATTTCAAGTCATATATATTTATACTAAAACGTAGAGGTTGAATAGACATGACCTTTGGGCTTCTTGAGCCTACATAAGTTGTTGGCCGACTTGACAATTAGTCTTACAAATAAATTCATAACTCCATGAATACTTATCGGAATCAGATGATCTTTAGATCAATCCTACACCTCTCAATGAGATGGATCCAATAAAAATATCAGCTTCCATAAATAAGATGATCCACATGGAGTTTGGCCCTAGTTTCCAATTTTAACAGGAAATCACACACGCAACCTGTTACCTGCAAAATCCTCCTACTAAAGTTGTTGATCCAACCTTCTCCTTGCTTTCCTTCGCTCTCCTTTGATTTCCTTTTTCTTCCTTTTCTTGCTTTCTCCTCTTGGTGATCTCTCTCTCTCTCTCTATGAAACTAATTCCAAAGCCAAATTGACCAAAGCTAAACCTACAAAAGTTGTGAACTAACCCTTAGAAGCCTTTTTGTCATTGAGGCCTCTACTTTCTTCATTTGCCTTATTTTTCTTTTTAATTTCCCTCTCATGCAAATTTGTGTCTCTTCACCTTCCTTTTCTCCTATTTTTCTTTTTTTTCATAAATAAATGTCATTTAATGCATCTTTATCATTGGAAATTCCTTTTCCAATTTCCTTATCGATAAATAAAGCAAAAGTGATTCCCATTATAGTGCTTTTCCTAACATTCAGCTTGGAATACATGTCCCATGACCTTGGTCTTATTTTTCCTTTATTAACCTTTATTACATGAAATTTTAACATGGGGTTGTTATAAACCCCTCCCCCTTAGGGGAACACCATCCTTGGTGTTCTATTACACCAATAACTAGCAAACCACTGAAAATAAAACATACTACCTATGGAGTTGTATGACACATCTTGATGCAGTATTTACAATGAACAACTATTGCAAACCATTACCAACAAGAAAAACATGAAAATCATACCATTTATTGGAGCTTTATAACATAGCTCATTGCGGTATCTACAACCCTACATATACCAAAACTTGTTTGCTTAAACCAATAAATAATGAAGGATACAATGCTTGCATCTAATCAGGCATCTCCCATGTAGCTTCATCGGGCCCAAAGTGCTTCCATTGCACTTTAAATTTCTCTATTGCTCGGTTTTGGAGCATGAGTTTTTTCCGTTACAATATGCATTGTGGTTTTGGCTAGAATTCTCCCTCTAGTTCCACCTGCAATATAGACCGGACAATCACATGATTAGCATCCTGGAAATATCTCTTAAATAATGAAATACGGAAAACATTATGGACTTTCATTATCGAAGGTAGTGCAAGTATGTAGGTCATCGTTCCAATCCTCTAAAGGATCTCGAATGGCCCATAATACTGATCTGCAAACTTGGCACGTGACCCAATCCTCAAGGAGATCTCCTTGGGATTGATGTGCAAGTACACATGCTCCTCAACCTGAAATTCCTTAAATACCTTGTGCTAATTTGCATAACTCTTCTACTTGTCCTATATTGCCTTCAAATTCCTCTAAATAACTTGCATTTCTTCCTCCATATTTGCCAACATATCTAGTCCAATCAACACCCTTTTCACTGGATCACTCTAGTTGATGGAAACTCCGCCCATAAAATGCCTCAAATGGACTCATCTTCAAGGACTCTTGACACCCATTATTATATGAAAACTCTACTAGTGTAAGATACTCCTCTCACTTTTTTTGTTGATGCATGACGTACATTCTCAACATGTCCTCAATAATCTTGTTAACCCTCCAGGTTTGTCCATTTGTCTACAGATGATAAGTTGTATTGAAAGCCAATTCTATCCCCAAACCTACAAACAATTCTTTCCAAAATTTGGAAGTGAACTTGGCATCTCTGTCTAATATGATATTCTTGGGAACAGCATGCAACCTCATTATCTCGTTAATGAAAATCTGAGCTACCTCACTAGCTGAATTCGTAGACTTCACTGCAATGGAGTTACCTTACTTAACTTGTCAACCACAACCATGATGGAATCATGTTGTCTCGATGTCGTCGGAAAACCTATAATGAAGTCCATGGAAATGACCTTCGATTTCCACTCTAGAATCCAAATGGATTGTAATAACCCCCTGGATTCTTACACTCTTATTTTACCTCCTGACAATCTAAACATCTCGCAATGAACTCCGCCACCTCTTTCTTCAATTTCATCTAATGGTAGAACTTCTTAATTGTTTTCAATGTCTTTTGATATATTGGGTGACCTGAATGTGGCTTAACATGAAACTCCCTCAAGATAAGCTTCTTGAGCTCACTGTCATCTAGAACATAAATATTTTTCCTTAATCTAACCAAGCCATCTACTATGAGACGATACTCCTCATCCCTATTACCTTCACCCTATTGATATAACATTTGCTTCAACTTCTGGTACCTACCATTATGTTGTCCTCCTTGCAAGATCCACTCCTACATTTTTGTCCCATAAGAACTTATTTTTGCAATATGATTCACCTGCACTCTCCTACTGGGAGCATCTGTAACCCTATTCTCCTTTCCCTTGATGTACCTGATCTCAAAATCAAACACATTGAGAGTAGCCAACCATATAGCTTGCTTCGTATTCATATTAGGTTGGCCAAACAAGTACCTCAGCCCATTATGACCACTCATCAAAACAAACCTCTTGTCAATAAGATAATAACTCCACGTCTTCAAGGCATGAATTATAGTTGTCATCTCAAGAACGTGATTCACATAATTATGCTCATGCTAATTCAGCTTCCTTGTCTCATAGCATACCACTTGTCCTTCTGCATCAAGACTCCACAAAGTCCTCTCTTGCAAGTATTTTTACATACCACGAACTCTTTATTTGGATCAGAAATATTCAAAATCGAAGCATTTGTAAGTAAATGCTTCAACTTCTCAAAGCTAGCTTCACACTCAGTCCATTCAAACTTCTTCCCTTTTAGTTGTAAATACGTAAGAGGATAGGAAATCCATGAGAAATTCCTAACGAACTGCTTGTAATAACCTACTAGTTCCATAATGATCTGACCTCATCCACATTCCTAGTATTTTACCACTCCATGATAGCTCAAATATTTTATGGGTTCAATGTTATACCTTACTTGGAAACATGTCCAAGTAATGAACTTTTGTTTGGAAGAAAATACATTTACTAAGCTTGGCATACAACTAATGCCCTCTAACCATCTTAGCACTATTGCTAGGTGTTCTACATGCTCTTCTCATTCTTAGAATATATAAATATGTAATCAATGAATATTATAACAAACTTGTCCAGATAAGGACACAACACACGATTCATCAAACACGCGAAATTAGTTGCGGCATTAGTAACATCAAACAAAACCACTAGAAACACATAATACCCATACATGGTACAGAACACAGTCTTATAGATGACCTCTTATTTGATGCATACCTGATGATATCCTGATCTCAATTGAATCTTTGTGAACATTGCTTCTCCCTTCAACTAATCAAACAAGTCATCAATTTGCGGCAAAGGATACTTATTCTTGATCATCACCTTGTTCAACTGCTTGTAGTCAATACACAACCTAAGAGTAGTATCCTTCTTCTTCACAAACAACGTTGGTGCCCCCCATGGTGACACACTTGGCCTTATGTATCCTTTATCAAGTGCATTTCCTTAAGCTACAACTTCATTTCAACTAACTCTATAGTTCTCATCCTATAAGGTTCCTTTGATGTTGGTGTTGCTCGTGGTACTAACTCAATAGAAAAGTCAACTTCCCTATGAGGCAGTAACTCCAAAATATCTACTAAAAATACATCCTGATACTACTATAAAACTATATAGCTCTTCATAACTTCAGCATCCTCAACATCCTTCCCCTTGTCACTCGAAACATTTACTACAAACAATACACACCCTTTCCTACAATTGTGCTTAGCCTACATAGTTGTAACCGTTCTCACTGATGTAGGATTCTTATTACCTTGCCAAATTCTCTTCTCTCCATCATCATCCAAGCACTCAATAACCTTTTTGTAACAACCTACCTTAGTCCTATGAAGGTACAACTAATCCATACCCCAAAGCATACGGTACGAACCCAATGGAAGCACATTTAGATGTACTGAGGTAGGCATACAATTCAGCTCAAATGCACAAGATCTCACCCAATGATGAACTATTTTCTTGATACTTGTAGCCAACTGCATCAACAAGGACTTTGCATGCACTTTTTTTCTCAAGCCACTCTTATCCACCAGGTCAGGAATAACATAACTATAATTAGATCCAAGATCAATCAAAATGGAAACAACTTGATCACAAAGCTTACCTTCCATCTGAATAATGGATGCTTGGTGATATGCCTGCTTGTTATCAAATGTTGCATAAATATGAGGAATTCTCTTACCAACATTCCCAACTATCTACACCTCTTTGGCACTATAGATCTAAGTTCTACCGCCTTGATACAATGGAAAATCATTCTTGCAATGATCCTTGCCACATATCCAACACTAGAATGGTTCTCTGCTACTACCCTTATTTTGTTACTCTCCAGGCTGAGACCCATGTCCCATTTTTGTTGTATTGAACTTCTTATAAGGAGCCACATTTTGTTTATCACTTTCATCCTAAGGTCTTTTCCACTTTGTAGTCCATTTTCTTTCAGTCTTGGCATTGCCTTTCCAATCATGCTTAGCCTTAGTGTTGCACTTCGACTACTGATAACAGTGCTTCAACATCCCAATGACTTCCTCCAACAATAGAGGCTCATCATACTCAATATTATCCTTGAATGCTAATGGAAATCCACTAATCAATATTTTAACCTTCACCTTCTCATCCTTGAGGTAAGGCACATACCTCAATAGATACAGAAACTTCATCACGTCTTCCTCATTTGTCATAGACCCCATCTTCAATACGTAGAACTCCTTAGCCTTGTTGTCATAACATCTCTCCAACGAGTACTTATTCCTAAAGAGTCTTTTGAATTCATGTCAACTCAAATCCTTTGCCCCGATGCCTCTGACACGCATCACATCTTTCGACCAAATGTTTTCCTTTCCTTTGAGACTGAAAATAACTATCCTGGCTTTCATGTTCTCTGTGTAGTTATGCAACTCGAAGAAATTCTTCATCCGAAGCAACCATGCTTCTGCATCCTCCGGTTTCTTCATCTCTCCATCAAGTTTAGGAGGATTATCTTTTTTGAACTCTTCTGGAAAGTATCCCCTCTCACTCCTCCTATAAGGATGATAGTGATGATGACCATGATGCCTATCTGAACCACAACTAGAATAGAACCCATAACCACTACCTCTCTTGTTAATGTATCCAACCATTTTCCACCTGTTAGCACTTGGAATTCACCTAGGCTGAGATAGACAAACTCTCAAGGCTACATCAAACGATTTCACCTCGTAGCTAGCCCTACGAGGTATGAGAAGGCTCTCTCGGGTCAGATTCGGTAGATCTTTCAATATGATAAGCTGACCAATTAGGATTAAAGATTTTAGGCTAGTAAATTGATAAGGGGGGTTGATTTAAAGATTTTTGGGTTTTTGGTGGCAAATTGGAGGGAGTGCAATTTAGGGTGCGGGGATTGAGCACAGTTTTTTGCAGGGGGATCTTTGGGGCAAGGTAGGAGTGAGCGCTGATGCCTTAATCTGAGATGGATGATCAGGGATGATGGAGAAGGAGCTAAAGAGGGCAAACAACCATTTGAATCCTCTCTAGACAGTAGAAAACATAAATTTTGAACAAACTAAAAAGCTGAGCATGTCAAAGCATG
>APFE030190980.1:0-33689 GCA_000404065.3 Pinus taeda
CCCTAGGAGATGAAACGCCAAACTGTGGGCCCCGTTTGGGGGTAAGTTGGTACATCAACTTCCCGGGGTCGTAACTTTAGCATATGATCTCCGTTTGACACGTACAATAGCTCATTAGAAAGATCTATTCGAGCACTATCATTGTTGATGTTGCCCTCGGATTCCCCAAAAAACGTCGTTTAGGGCCTCAAAACGGCTCCGGAAGTTCAGGACCCGAAAAACTGCTAAAAATACTAAGTTGTGCTACAATTAAGGAAATTGAAAATGCTGAGAAAGACAATGGTGGGGGTCCAAGTGGACTTGGCAGGTGGCCACCAATATCCACCTGGATCAACACCAAAGGAGGACTCTCAACTCAAGGACAAGGGTCCCTATCAAGCTACCAGACAACCTCACATGCACAGCCGGCATGAAAACTAATTTTTTCCAAAGTTTAGGCACAATCAGATCATGGTTCAACCTTCTACAGGAAGCTACAGGACTTTCTACAGGAAGTTCTATATTTCTACACGAAACTTCCTGTAGAACTTTTGGACGGGCCAGAATCGACTGCAGGGAAGGATTTGGAGCTTGAAGTCAGCTGAGGAGGCATGCAACCACCCTTTTGTTTCATCCTCCACTCACTTCACCTCTTTTCACTGCCATCACTCCAATTTGAGCAAGCATACCTGCACATGCAACCAGAACTTTGTTTTTCAAATAAGGAAAATTGTTTTTTTTCAATCTCAGAAATAAAGTCTTCGGAGGCTTGAGCACTCACCTATCTAGGTGAACTCAAGACCTTTCACATGTGAAACGTGACTCGAAATATGTCAGCATGCACCCCAGGAGGAGAAACGACTACAGGATGTCATACAGGAATCCTGTAGCAGCTGATCCAGCTGGAGTACCTACCATGAAGACACCAGCAGCTCACAGAACCGGTGCATGCCGTATTCACCACCAAAGGAATGGGTCTCCAAGACTCACAACCAGCAGCAGCCAATGTAGGGAAGCTCCAGCACTTGAACACAATGTAGCAGCACGCAGATCCAACATCCCTCGTCTTGAAATCTGGAAAAAAACCACGTAAGTGCCTAACCTTATTTCGTCCAATTGCATAAGCTATACTCTGAATATGCATGACTATGAGAATGGAAAGATTGAACAAGGCTGCTTACCACTCAACTGGCCACCACAACCAGTCAAGCGGCCTCGTAGGATCCGAACTGGATTGGTTATTCTGAAAGGTTGGATAATTGGCATGTGGGAAGTGTCCAGTCGGGGAGAAGCGGAGGTATGACAAGAATAGTGGCGGTAAATGCAGAGGAAAGAATTCGGCAGTCAGGGGCACGTTGGGGAATGATTGCAATGACGTCGACCAACGGATCAATGGGGACAACTCACCCCCACGCCTTAAATTCCGCAGCAACTCGAAATTGGCCGGTTGATACTTATGATGCACTGTAGTCATTTATGAACACAATCGTTTTCCAGACGAATGTGCGGCCTCCTCCTCTGCATGTTGTTAGCCCGAGTTTTTGACCTGTTCAAACATCTTGCTACTGCTCAGACTAGTCTTGCGCTACCGTAACCTCCTCCAAAAGCTGAGAACAACTTCTACAGGCAGCTATGCTACAGGAAACACGACATCCGAAGTAGTGCGGACTGTTCACGTCGAGGGTGGCGAATTTCAGTGAAGTAGGCAGAATTCAACCTCCCCATGCAAAAGAATTCCAAAGGTGGTGAATTCGATGTAGTGAAGGGGGTAGAGAAATTTGAATGAAATTCTGTCTGAAGTTTCCTATATGTCGCTGCCGAAATCGTCTTAGTGATCTGCATGAGAAATTTCCTCCACACGTGAATGAAAACTCCCTCCTGTAGAAAGTGATACCCTGTCAAAACACTATTAAAATTGTAAATTTTATGTGGTTGTGTCTATAACGGAGACGTAGCTCTGTGCTCCGTGTGTGAAAAAAATCCCGAAATTCTCCTTCTGTATATGTGAGCAGGCAAATTCAGCACAGGTTAATTGACCAAAGATATCTTTTTTGCGCTCTGAGGAGGGAATCCACCCAGAATTCCCAGTCTGCGTGAAAACGCGAGCAAATGTAGAGTTTTACCATGCCGGGTGGGTTCATTCAAAAATAACCTTCGGACTCAAAGAAATTACGGGAAACCCCTGAGGTGGTGGACTTGTTTTCCCGTGCACAATGGATGTCATTTTGTGACAAGCTCCAAGTTCACGACGATGAAATTGCAGAAGAATTCCT
The DNA here is from genome assembly GCA_000404065.3 of Pinus taeda. Classification (NCBI taxonomy): domain Eukaryota; kingdom Viridiplantae; phylum Streptophyta; class Pinopsida; order Pinales; family Pinaceae; genus Pinus; species Pinus taeda. Next base: position 2,253 of record APFE030190980.1, read on the forward strand.
TCGGTCCCTAAAGCCGAAGTCAAGAACATTGGTCGTTGTCAATTTTAGAGGACTGACCCTCAGACTCACCCCACAGCTCATCAGCAGGGTAACTAATCTTCCAATCGGGGTGCCTTGGGACAATGAGGAGAGGAAGCTGGGTCAGAAGGCTAATAAAGAATTCTTCTTGCTAGAAGAAAAATTCTCAGAAGATAAGAATGGAGTTCGGAGGACTAGCCTACAACCGTTCTGGAGTGAAGTTAGCCTCCAAATTATGAAGTATATTATGTGTGAGGGGCAATTTAGCATCATATATGGTTATCATTTTCAGTTGCTCATAGAAATCAGACACCACATGGACCTACCCTCAGAGCAAAAATTGAGCATTCCTTATTTCCTCCTACAATCCATGACTGAATGTGCCACTAAACTCAGAGAGGGGACACCAGACCACCTAGATCATCATGGGCTTATTAAGCTCCTCGTGGAAGATGCACTCCACACTTTCACTGTCCCTCTCTCCTGAGAAATTTTCCGGAATATGTCAAAGGACGATGACATCCGAGTCTTAGCCGAGGAGCTCACTTCTTCTAGCAGTGAGGAGAAGGAGCCTACTCAGGCTGAGAAGAAAGTTAAAAACAAGACACCCTTGGGAAAACACTAAAGAAGGAACAAAAAGGCAGACCAGCAATAGGGCAAGCTGCCAAAACAGGGGATGATGGAATTGCACCAACGCCCATGGAGAAACGACTACAGAGCAGGGCAGAATGGAATGAGAAAGTCCAAGACAGTAAGGGCACCCCTAAGGCAACCTCAGCCAAGATAAAAGAAAAAGTCCCCTCGGCCAAGCAGGCTAAAACAGTGCCCTCGGCTTCTACAGGAAAGCAGCAGAGTATTTCTATAGGAAAGTTGAAACCGGCTTCGTCAGGAAGCCATGAAAGCAACTGCTACACGACTTTCTATAGGAAGTCCGAAAGGAGGACAACAAAAGGAGAAGATGGCTGAAATCCTAGCTAGGGAAGCAGCTGCGTTGCCCGCCCTAAGTACCTCTCCCAAGCCAAAATAAAAACGAAAGAGGGAGACTCCTCTGTATTTCAAAGCGAGAAGGAGTGTAAGGATTAAGACTGGCAGACCCCAACCTCCATCAAAAGAACCGATCACTATCGTGGATACCCCTACCACACCAAGGGATAAATCCCCCTCCAAGGCATCCATTACTTATGAGTGGGGGAGCCCAAAAACATCCTCATGGAGGGACAGAATGGAAAAATTGAGCTTAGAAGCCTCTCTACAGGATGTTGAGGCTATTCTACAGGAAACTTTGGCTAGGCTGAAAGAAACTAAGCAGATGGAGGGGAGAGTAGCCGAGTCACCACAAGAGGAGGAGGGAGCAGCCAAGTCACCACCAAAGGAGGAGAAAGCCAACGTTATCATGGAGCCAAGCCCCCAGCCCAACTTGGGCTCTTATTATAAGTTTTTGGAGGTCGGCGAAATTATTCCCCAAAAGTTCACAGTGCCACTGTTTTTAGCACTAGAGGAAGAATGGGTATGAACCTAGACGTGGATGACGATCGCTAAATATAAGGGGGTAGCAGATATAGGACCTCTAGAGGAAAGGCTGAAGGAAGCACAAAGGGATTTGGCAAGAGTAAGGCATGTGGAAAGCTCCTAGCAAGCCAAATTAAGAGAAGAGAACGAGCTTCTTAGACAACAGCTCCACTGCAGGGACAGAGGAAATAAAAGGACACGGAAGCCAAGGATCCCTCAGCAAAGCCTCAAGGAAACGAAGAGATGCAAGCTAATCTCGAGGAATTCAACCACCAGCACAGGCAGATATGGAGATACAATCCCTAAGGCAGCAGGTGCAAGAAAAGGAGGCGCAACTAGCCTGCATGGCCAAGTGGGAAATGGAAGCACTACAATGTAGGCAGCCAGACAAATCTTATGGCCTATACCTAAGGGACCAGTGGCTGCAGTTCCAAATCAACATGTTGGCGCAGAGGGGTATATCCCACATCCAAAACCCCCAGCAGTTCACAGATTTATGTAACACTAGTTCATCAGAAGATAAAGAAAAGCTTTCAGAGTTTTACCTCCATAATTTGGCCCTTCCAAACATCACTTCGTGGGACCCCAACACAACAGTAGGGGACATGCAGCTGATGGCAATGACCTCATGGTTAAGCCATGAAGAGAAGGGAGCAGCTGAGGTTAGGAATATCATGGAACGGGAGTTACATGAATCACTGTTGATTAGAGCAGAGCCAGGGGACCCCACAGCATTGATATCCACTCACCAGCACCTAGCAACCAACTCTGGGTTTATTAGAGTACATGGATCGTCGGCCCTGGCCATAGCACACTTCGAGGATATGGAGCGATTACTAGGGGACAATTGTGTTCATGCTTGCACCCATAGGTGGAACACATTGTCCCACAACATCAAAATTCGAAAATATCACACTCCAACTCAGATGAGGGAGGCTTTGGCACGGGTACCTCTCTACAAGAAGTCTATGCAGAACCTCCAAGCCAATTGGATAGGCCTCAAGCTAAGTCCACCCTTGCTCTTGGGATTGTCAGAGGGAGGCACAGAAGAGGAGGAGCATAAACAGTGGGAAGACATGGAGAGGAAGGCTGGATTCCATGACAGTGTGGAGGACACTACCTCAGAAGCCTGGGATGTGAGAGTGGCCATTAAAGCAATGAAAGACGAGGAGCTGGACAAGTTTCTCAGAGGATGAGCAACCCTTTTAGCAGGGGGGTGATGATAAGCCCCCAAATTGGTAGCTTGTTGGGCTCATTTGGCCTAATTATCCTTGTTCATTCCTTGTTCAAATCCTTCATTTTCTATACTTTATGCATTATTTTCAGTATGTTTTTGTCATTTGTACGAACAAGGGAAGTCATTTTTCTTAGGTGGTTAACACATGCTTATTTCAAGTTTTTTGACACATATTGGAGCAAAGTCAAAGCAATCATGTGTTATAAGGCAACCAAGCCTAAGGTGAGGATTCGAAGGGGGTTTTCCTATGGCATTAAATAACCCTTCCTCGGGATCTTCACCCCCAACTCCGAGCTCCAAAGACCACCAAACCGAATCTAGAAGGCAGCCAAGATGAATTTAGAAAGGACTGTTTAACTCATAGTTTGATAGCCGAGTTCCACAAATTGAGGAGGCCAGCTAGGTCCCTCGTGATGTATAAATGTTGAGGCCTCAGCGTTCGTAAAAATACTTTTGAAACTATTGTGTATTTTGCACCTCAGTGCTGTCAGTCCTATTTTGTTCTTCTGTAGCCATTTTTGGCATGACTCTTATGATTATTCTTGGATAATGAGAAGCAGTTTGGTTTCCTATCAAATCTGAGTTTTTCATAGGAACCATATCTCTCAGGGTTGGGCCCAACTTGAGAGCCTAGGGCCTCCTTTCTGTATTGTTACTTTTCCTTTACGTATCACTGTTTTCCTTTATGCATTTGAACATATTTCTGTTATGTAGATTTCGTTATGTTGCTGGAATAGATCGTTGTTTATGAATGACATTGCTTTAGGTTCTTTGGTAGGATAATAACAGAAAAACTTCCAAGAAAAGGGACAACCACACTCCTGGTTTCACCTCATCCTTATTGGATTTGGGGCTGGAATTGAGGAAACAGTGCTGCCTCACAAAAACACTAGTTTGCTTGACTATGCAATCCTTAGTGTGCTGTTTTTTTATTAGCAGATATTAGTCATGGGTTTGGACATCTGAAATGTTTCTTTGCATAGATGATGTACAAGGTTTTCTTCCCAAATAAAGTTGTTGTTTATTTATGTTGTTGATGGTTAGACTAAACTAGTTCAAGATTTGATTATTTGCAAGCCTTTGTTGATTTGATCAAGGTACACCATGCGGGGCATCTTCTCCATTCTTTCATCCACCCAAAGTATCATCTGAGCCACCTGTTATGTCTCTTAGTGAAGTTTCTCATTTCCCATCTATCCTTTTTGTCCACGTAACCTTACCTCCTTACTCATCATTGCCTTAGCCTTCTTCAAGCCAAGTCAGCCTTCTACACCTCTTCACCACTCCATCCACCAGTCCTTAGGCAATTTTTAGACCCCTATCCTACCTCCGGATCCATCCATGCACCTTCCCTCACTCATCCATCCCCTAAAAACCGATTTCCAAACATCCTGTAGAAATTCTGAAACATCCTGTAGAAATTCTGAAACATCCTGTAGAACCCCTGCGGACTTCCTGTAGGAGCTCACAAATGAGGTTTCCTAATAGCCAAACTTTGTGAAACTCTCTAGAATAGTGTTAGGGACTCCTTAGACCCTCTTTGAACCATTACAACCTTTCCCAAGCATTCCTCTTCCTTGGTCCACCCCTGCACAGCAAAGCATAGTTCAAGCATATGCATGAGAAAATTTACAACTTAATAAAAAATACAAAAAGATGTTTTCTTAGGATAAAGGTAGCATAAACACATGCATTTTCCCCTGATAGAAGTAATGGCATCTCTTTCAGTATTTTGCACCCTCATCTTTGCATCAGTACGACTAGCTGGTAGAATTAGGGTTTGCGCTTTCCTTCAGTTTGTCAATCTCTTTTTGCAAGCAGAATAGCTTCCTTTGAGTTAGCTTTCATCCATCACTTAAAAGATTTTTCTAAGAGCTCATAGAAGTTGGCTAAAGCCCCTAGCGGACTTGTGCCAGCTGACCAAGTGACAGCTGCGGCAAGAGCTAGTACTTGTGCATATAGCACCGTCGCTTCCAAGTTTGTTACAAACTATCGGGTTGATAAAATTAAAGAAGGGAGTCCAAGGAGTTGCAGCATTATTGGTGCAATACTGGGGCCCACCAACACCCTTGGTTAAAATTCCATGTAATAAAAATTAATAAAGGAAAAATATTAATCATGATTGATGGGACACTTATTCCAAGCTGAATGTTGGAAAAAACATCTTAGTGGGTGTTCAGTTGATTTGTTATGGCTAAGGAAATTGGAAAAGTTAATCACTGTCTTTGGAAAGGCCAAATGGAATTTTGGCACATTTATTTATGAAAATAATGGAAATTAGGAGAAAAGGGAGGTGAAAGGTCACAGGTTGCATGTGAATAGGAAATTGAAGGAAAATAATGGAAAAGGAAGAAAATAGAGGCCTCATCGATAAAAAGGATTTTAAGGATCAGTTCGTAAGATTTTGATGGGTTTTTGTCGAGATCTCTTCTATTCTCTCGCTATCTCTCATACTCTTGGACACTTAGAGCTCTCTTAGAGCACTATTAAAGGAGTGTGGCATACTTGGAGTTTTGGAGCTCTCTCTCTACTCTCTCTCTCTCATACTCTTGGACACTTAGAGTTTTCTTGGAGCACTCTTGGAGGAGTGTGGCATACTTGGATATTTGGAACTCTCCCTCTATTCTCTTTGTCTCATACTCTTGGACACATAGAGTTTTCTTGGAGAAATCTTGGAGGAGTGTGGCATACTTGGAGTTTTGGCCCTAGAAGGAAAAGGAAGAGAAGGAAAGTTCAAGAGGACATCGAGATCAACAACTATAAAGAGATTTTCTTGGAAGTACCAAGTTGAATGTATGTTTTCCTCAATAGTTTTGGAATGCATGGCATATGCATGTGGTTTATAGGTCATGATCTATCACTACCATGGACGATTACCTAGATTGAAAGTGGATTTTCCTAGCCTCGCCATTTCCTGGATAGCCATGGTGTCATGGGTTCATTTATTTTTTTCTAGTCGGTTCTCATGTTTCATTTAGCCTGAGTTGAGTTACTAGTTCCAAGAAGCCTTCATTGGACAAACGCTCCAGAGGCCCTATAACAACTTTCATTGAGTTACTAGTCTTGGAAGCCTTAGTTGGGAAAATTCTTTGGAAGCCCTTGGTGGGTTGAGTTACTAGTCTTGGAAGCCTTAGTTGAAACAAACACTTTGGAGCCCTAGAAAATTTAGGTAAGGGCCAATATGATGATGGTTTTGTGATGTCTAGTCGTGAGGTGTAATCAATCTTTGATGGGTTGAAGTGGCTGGCCTCTAGAAGGCCTGGATGATTTTGGACTGATGTGTTTTATGATATTTGAAATTCATGTTGGAATATGACACGGGGGTGACTGGCTGAAGAGAGTTTTGGCTCAGCCATGTCTATGGTTGAGTGGTTCATGGAAGTGCCAAAACCAGTTGGCCTTTGCATCATTAATATGAAGTTATTTCTACTTTTTTATTTTATGGGTAATGTATTGGTTTATATGTAGATTATATGGTTGTTGTTTCCTTGTTATTTCTGTTGTTATTATGATGGTTATGATCATGTATTATGGAAGTAGCTATGTGTGCCTCTCATCATGTTTTCACTTGTAAATGGAAGAACAATGCATCTATGTCCTAATGGATGAAACAGTAGATAATGTGCTAAGGCTTCAATGCTTGTTAGCGATTCTCGAATGAGTATGAGACCCCTATTCTTAGACTTGTCATTTACACCTATATATTACATATTTACGATATGATTGACGAAATGCTTGTCATTGCTAGCAGGGGTCCAATCAAGGGCTTGTTTAAGTAGTTATATTTGTGTCATCATTTCTTGGTTATCTTTCTGTTCTGAATGTTTCATTGAATTTTGGGTAGTGTCCTGGGTTCTGGGCCTAAGAAGGTGGCTCAAATCCTAGGGATGCTGGAACAACACGGATAAAAATAGTCCCTAGACAATGGCATGCTATGAAGTGGGAGTGCCCAAAGCCTTTTGGATGTTGTCATGCCCATATAATGGGAGAATTTGGGGGTTAAGTAGTCTAAAATCTCAATGGGACCTACTGGGTCGTTAGAAAAAAGGTTGGGATGTTTCCTAGGAGTCCTATAATTGATGTGGAAGGTTTATATGGTGTGTGTCCATCGATTTCCCTTTCTTAATGTGACTTAGGAGGACGAATCATATCATAGTAACTTCTCATCACATTTTTACCCAAGTTGGCTGATTACTTGGGTAGACTTAGGAGGAGGGTGTTACAATGAACTTCGAGGATTAGGTTTGATAACCAATATTATAGCTTGTCAGGTCCATTTCTTTAGTGTTATTTGTACTATGTTTTAAGCCCATTTGATATGAATAGGTTTTGGAACTGAATATAACTATTGTTTTGAATAGGCCTTGGAAAATAATATTAAGGAAAAAATATCACATTTTTTCCATGTTCCAGTAAGTAATACATGTGTAGTTTCAAAAGGGATCATTGAAATATCTTTAGATTCCATGAATGTCATTGGATATGCAAGACTTGATTTTGTCGTACTATTATATGCCGAAAACATTCTCACTATATACAATGTTTCAAACATTTGGCATGTCCCCCTTCTATTAAGGGAAAATAGAGCTCTATAATGTGGATTATGTGATCGAGCTTGGCTTTAGTGCTTATTCAATTGGCCCTACTACTAATCTTGTTGTACATATGGTTACCCAAAGGTTTTTATTTCCCTTCCCCCCCTGAAGTGTTATCAAAGAAGGGATATGATGGGGACAAGTGTTGTATGTTTTCCTATGTTCCCTTAGTTTTTCTTTCATTTCAATTCTTGATCGACTTGTGTTTAGTATTTTATGTCATCATCAATTTTTCTAGTAACCTGGAATGTGTTTGTGTAGTTCTTTGTCTGTTTTGTAAGTCATTTAATAAGATTGGAAACTATTTCTTTTTTGTTACATTGGTGTTGTGGTTTGCCCCCTTCCTTTTCTTCCTTCTGTAAACTTCCAAATGCAATCCTTTCTTTATTTTGTAAACTTCTAAATGAAATCCTTTCCACTTTTTTGAATGTCTCCCTTCATTATTGGTCTATGCTTTTATATACAATAATCAAGCGAAAATATTGAATTTGAAAGAAGTTTCCACAATAATAAGATGTTGATCTTCATGTTGTTGATACTATTTCAAGCCTTTTATATAATGACAAAAGCGTAGCTACGAATCTCTGCATATGCTTCTTGGTGGATCCAACAATCTAATGTCATCGACATCTTGAGGACTGTAATTGTAATAAGTTTTTATTCTCTGCTTTCTAGAAACAAAAGTTCCAAAAAGGCTTTTTGGCATATTTTTCATGCACTACATGATATAAACACATTTATGGAGCTTTCAACCACTATAAACTATTTTGCTTAGTAATTTGACTAATGTTATAAGATCACTAGATGATTATGTTTAAGAGATTGTGCGTCACATTTCGTCCACATTTTCTCTGCAAGGGATAAAACAACGAGTCGATGGGTGAGGAGCTTAGGGACTAACACTCTATTTTGGGGTAGGGTAACCTTCAAAGGATTTAGAATACTTAACCCTAAGGGAGAGGAAAAAGGATGACTTTGGGACATTATTTATACCTCTTCTACTATATCATTTAGTTGAAGAAGATGCTGCTTTTGAAAATTAATATGACAGACATTTTTCACAGATATTTGGTAGAGAATCTTGTATGGTTAATATGTTGTTTTCTTGGAAATACCAATAATGTGGAACATTCAAGAATCCAAGGATATAGATAGACTTAGTGGAGAGTAGAAAAATCAATGTAACCTTGTTTATGAAAGATGAAATCCCAAATGAGTAAGTATTTTCTTCATTTACATTAAACTTATCAATTTTTAGGAATAAATTTATATCAATTGTTGCAAATCAATTTAACCTTGTTTCCAAAAGAATAAGTAAGTTTGGTCTTGGTTTACATTGAGCTTATCAATTTTTAAGAAAAAAATTATATCAATTGTTGTGGTTTCCTAACTAGTGGAATAAATGAAATAATCTCAAAGTATTTAAGCATGTCATGGTGTTTTCAACATTCATTTGTGTGAGATTTTGTGCAGGGTGGGCTTGCACATAGTAAGAGCAAGTTTGATAAGAAATCACATGAGCTATTGATTCTCATTTTTAAATCTTCATGCTTTATTATCTCTTGACATGGTCAGTTGTGACATGCATTATGATAATTATTTTTTTCCTTTTGAAACTATAGGAACACATCCAACCAAGAAGTAGTTGAAACAACCCCTATACCAACACCCATGGCAAGATCTTCTGTATACCAAGTAGTTCATTCACATGAGAGCATGTGCTCGTCTACAAGTAGTTTGAAAAAAAGTAGTGGAAACAATCCCTATACCAACACCCATGGCAAGATGTTCTGTATACCAAGTAGTTTGTTCAAATGAGAGCATGTGCTCATTTACAAGTAATTTGAAAAATGTAAGGTGTCCTGAATGACATTGACTTAGACATTAGTTGTAGACTTTTTTTTTCAATTGCATTAGCAGGAACTTGTTGTTTCACAAATCCCCTTGTTTCATATTTAGTCCAATTCACAAAATCCATGGACTTTTTGGCATCTTTAATTTTTAATGATCTGATCAAGGAAAGAAGACTCATTCGGATGGCTATCGAGTCTAAATTTATATAATATATTATATAATAATGATGCTGCCTAAAATAACTTGGATCAAAAAATAAGAATGTCCATTTAATATTCAGCACCGTGAATCTTCGATCGGCTCCAGTTCCTACCTCGCCTACCTTAGTCTCCTTTTAAATTTCCTCTCTATAGAAACAAATCAATACTTTTAACATTTTAATTCCCAACGAATTGTCGGGGCCACAAAGTGCAATCAACACTGCATAAATTTGATGAAAATTAACGAAGTCAAATAATTAATTAATTTACTTTATGTTCTAAAATATATGATCAAATTAATATAATTTTTATTATATTGATTTCAATCATAATCCAGATTCTATAATCCCACAAATGGAAATAGCAGATGATTATGCATTTAAATATACACACTACTATGTGGAGTAGTCTTGATTATTAGTTCTTAATATATATTAAGTAATAAGAAACATACATCTATGGAATAAAAAATATATAATTAATTGATAAAGCGACACACTCCAATTATCCCGGTCTCCAGTGAGCTATCAAAACTTCAATAGTTTTGAATATCAATTGAATATCGTAAAATGCAGAGGCCAAATGAAAAATTGCAGAATAAAGTAAATCTAAAACAGTTTCGGGAGAAAAGTCATGGCCATGAGGATGAAAGATATCAATATCTCTATACTAGTGACTTTATGGGGTCTATTATGGTTTATCAGTTTCTTGTTGGGAATAATGCTTAATTAGTTATGTAAAATGTTGACAAAGTAGCCAGCAGATTTTGTGTTCACTGCAAAATTAAAGCAGCAGATTGTTAGGGTGGTCACTGCTGGAAAGTGCGGTAAATTAGCCGTAATGTCAGTAGATTTGTTTCATATTTGATTTTAGTAATAGTTTTGCTATATAAGGATGTAGTTAATAGTTGAATTAATATATGAGATTTACAACATTTCTTAGCTCACACAGTAACTGTGTTTTTTAATTGTTTTATCCTTTTTTCTTATGTATTTTTTCTTCATAGTATTGTTGGCTTTTCAATTGGGTTGAAATAATTCATTTCATATTCTACAAGTGGTATGAGGGCAGGTAAAATTCTTTCGGGTTAAATTTGTATTGTTGGAATTTCACCAAAGTTAATCATGTTGAATTCTAACCAGATGCTAGTTCGAGAATTTGATGGGAACGATTATGATTATTGGTGCATTAGGATGCTAACCTTTTTGATTGGAAAAGATTTGTGGGAGATTGTTGAATCAGGATATGAGGAGCCAACTAATTGGAATGCTCTTACTAATTGGAATGCTCTTACAGTCAATGAAGGAACAACAAGAAAGGAAGAAAGGAAGAAGAATGCTCAAGCTTTGTTTCACATTCAGATATCTCTTGATAAGAGCTTATTTCCAAGAATATCAGGAGCAAAAACTGCCAAAGCTGCCTAGGAGACTCTACAAGAAGCTTACCAAGGTAGCGATCAAGTTAAGATGGTCAAGCTTCAGACATTGAAGCGAGAGTTCGAGAATTTGAAGATGCAAGAAGCTGAAAGTATCAGTGACTATTGTGTGAGAGTCAAAGATGTGGTCAATAAAATGGCTACACTTGGAGAAGCTATAAGTAATGAAGTTTTATTTAAAAAAGTATTGAGATCTTTAACACATAGATGGAATCATGTTGCAATAATCATGGAAGAAAGTAAGGATTTAACAAAACTATAGTTTGATGAATTGGTTGGATCTTTGATGTCCCATGAAGAAAGATTGAAGGAAACTTTTGAAGCTATAGAGAAAGCTTTTTCCTCTAAATTACAGATTACAAAGAATGAAGATGCAAGTAGCAGCAATACCAAAAGCCATCAAGGTCAAGGTAAATGGCAAAACCAAAATTATTCAAGAGGTAGAGGAAGAGGTGTCTCAAGTGGAAGAGGTAGTTTTAGAGGAAGAGGTAGAGGTAGATTTGATAAGAGAAATGTTCAATGCTACCATTGTAACAGGTATGTCACTTGGAAAAAGAATGCATATTGAAAGAAGGTAAAAATGCTAATTATGCTCAAGAAAGTGGTGAGTATCCTCGAGATCACTTATTTTTATCTTATGCCAAAGGTGAAAATACTAGTAAAGATGTTTGGTACCTAGATTCTGGATGCTCTAACCATATGACACGGAATGAGAAGTTTTTTTTAGCAAAGGATGAAAGTTTCAAATTCAAGATCCATCTTGGTGATGATAAGTCATTGGAGGTTGCTGCCAAAGGAGCTATGGAGGTCCAAACAAAAGAAGGTATAAAGAGTATTCATGACATTTATTATACTCTACAATTGAAGCATAATTTGTTGAGTGTTGGGCGGCTCTGTGAGAAAAATTATAAAGTAGTCTTTGAAAATAAAACATGTACTATATATTATAACAATAAGGGAAATAGGGTGATCACTGTTGTGCCTATGAAAAGAAATAGGGTGTTTCCCTTCAGGTTTGATGAACATAACAACAATCTTGCTAATATGGCTTATGAGGATTCAAGTTGGTTATGGCATCTTAGGTATGGGCATTTAAATTTTCAGAGTTTGAAGTTTCTAACCTCACATGCATTAGTTTCTTGTTTGCCCAAGGTAGAAGAGCATAAGGAGGTTTGTGAAGGATGTGCTAAAGGAAAGCATGTAAGGGAAAGGTTTCCAAAGGTCAGTGCATGGAGAGCTCATCACCCACTTCAGCTTGTTCATTCAAACATATGTGGTCCTATGCAGACTAAGTCATCATATTTCATCACTTTTATTGATGATTACTCATGAAATTGTTGGGTATATTTTTTGAAGGCCAAAAGTGAAGCCCTAGATACATTCAAGAAGTTCGAAGCCCTTGTAGAAAATGAGAGAGGGTGCAAGATCAAATGTTTGCGGACTGACCGTGGAGGAGAATTCTGCTCAAAAGCTTTCAAGATTTATTGTGATATGAATGGCATCAGGAGGCAGCATACTACAGCATACACACCCCAGCAGAATGGCATAGCTGAAAGAAAAAATTGTATTGAGGTTGAAATGGCAAGATGCATGCTACAAACTAAGGGATTGAGCAACTCTTATTGGGGAGATGCAGTTGCTACAGTAGTATACATCCTCAAACGTAGCCCCACCAGTGCACTAGAAAATATGACTCCTTATGAAGCTTGGTATGGAAAAAGGCCTAATGTTAATCATTTCAAAGTTTTTTGTTGTTTGGCTTATGTGCATGTACCTGATCAAAATAGAAAAAAGTTAGATGCAAAGAGTGAGTTATGCATTTTTATTGAGTATAGTGAGACAAGCAAGGCTTATAAATTGTATAATCCTCTAACTAACAAGCTTATTGTCTCAAGAGATGTAATTTTTGATGAAGGGGGAGTTTATGGTCATAAAAAGGGCCATGTTGAGAAGACAAAATGTTTTTTGAATGATGATATAATTGTTGATAATGATAATGAGTAGCCAAATAATGTTTTTGTAACTAGTGGCTTAACTCCACCAAGCGGCCCTTCATCAATTTATTCAAAATCAAGTTCAAGTCCAATTTCTTCTCCAAGTTCTACAAGGAAGGTAAGAAGATTGAGTGATATTTATGAGAGGAGTGCAAATCAAGCACATGAAGAAAGCCCAATAGGTGAGATAGTCAATTTTTCTTTATTAGCCAAGGCCGAATTTGAACCATCATGTTTTGAAGATGCATGTACTAATGAGGTTTGGAGGCAAGCCATGCAAGAAGAGATGGATTCCATTCAAAGGAATGACACTTGGAAGTTGACAGAGCTTCCACATGACAAGAAAAAGAGTGGCACCAAATGGGTCTATAAGACTAAATTTAACAGTGATGGGAGTGTTGAAAGACACAAAGCAATATTAGTTTCTAAAGGATTCACACAGAAGTATGGAATTGATTATGAAGAGAAATTTGCACCAGTAGCAAGAGAGGAGACCATTAGAATGTTGATCTCATTAGCAGCTCATAAAAAGTGGAGCATACATCATATGGATGTGAAAAGTGCCTTCTTGAATGGGTACTTAGAAGAGGAAGTATATGTGGAGTAGCCACAAAGTTTTGAAGTGGAGGGAAAGGAGAATAATGTCTACAAGTTGAAGAAGGCTTTGTATGGCCTCAAGCAAGCACCAAGAGTGTGGTATGCAAGGATTGATGGATACTTTCAGGAAAATGGCTTCTAGAGAAGTAAGAATGATCCTACCCTTTACTACAAACAAGAAGGTATTGATATTTTAATCATAAGTTTGTATGTTGATGATCTATTGTATATGGGTAGTATTTCTAAGATGAATGATAAATTCAAAGCTGCTATGATGAATGAATTTGAGATGAAAGATCTAGGCATCATGAAATATTTGCTGGGAATGGAGGTTTATCAAAGTAAGGATGAGATTTTCATTTTTCAGACAAAGTATGCACAAGATATGCTAAATAAATTTGATATGGTTAATTGTCATCCATCCCCTACTCCAAGTTCTCATGGAGAGGTGTTATGTAGAGATGATGGTGCTGATTTAATTGATGAGAAAACTTATAGAAGTATTGTGGGGAGTGTGATATTTCTAACCCACACAAGGCCTGATATTACATATTCGTTTTCACTTGTTTCAAGATATATGACAAATCCATTTGAAATACATATGAAGGCAGCCAAGAGGATTTTAAGGTATGTGAAAGGCACTCTAAATTGTGGTATTCATTACTACTCTTTTGAAAAGTTCAATCTTGTTGGATTTGGTGATTCGGATTGGGGAGGTAGTCTTGATGACCGTAAGTTCACATCTGGAAATTGTTTCTATTTTGGTTCTGGTTTGATTACATGGAGCTCAAAAAAACAAAGCATTGTTACCCTCTCATCCACAGAAGCGGAGTATGTTGCAGTTACCTCAACATGTACGCAAGTTGTTTGGCTCAGAAAAATTTTGGAAGAAATTGGAGAAAAACAAGTTCAACCTACAGTGATTTTTTGTGATAATGTAAGTGCCATCAAGTTAGCACAGAATCCAGTTCATTACAGCAGGAAAAAACATTTTGACCTGAAATATCACTTCATTAGAGATTTGGTGGAGAATAAGGATATCGAATTAAAGCATATAAATACTCAGCGTCAACTAGCAGATATCTTCACCAAAGCAGTTGCAAAAGGTCAGTTTTTGGCAGTACGAGATAAGAAAGTAAATCCTCATTAATCAATAAGGAGGATGTTGGGAATAATGCTTAATTAGTTATGTAAAATGCTGACAAAGTAGCCAACAGATCACCAAAGCAGTTGCAAAAGGTCAGTTTTTGGCAGTACGAGATAAGAAGGTAAATCCTCATTAATCAATAAGGAGGATGTTGGGAATAATGCTTAATTAGTTATGTAAAATGCTAACAAAGTAGCCAACAGATTTTGTGTTCACTGCAAAATTAAAGCAGCAGACTATTAGGATGGTCACTGCTGGAAAGTGTTGTAAATTAGCTGTAATGTCAATAGATTTGTTTCGGAGTTGATTTTAGTAATAGTTTTACTATATAAGAATGTAGTTAATAGTTGAATTAATATATGAGATTTGCAACATTTCTTAGCTCACATAGTAACTGTGTTTTTCAATTGTTTTATCCTTTTCTTTATGTATTTTTTCTTCATAGTACTGTTGCCTTCTCAATTGGTTTGAAATAACTCATTTCATATTCTACATTTCTTAGATATCCTTCAAGTACAAATTTTTGGGGATTTCAAATGCATAATAGACCACGTTAATGGAAAGAACAACATTCAACAAACTTGATTACAAGGGTGGCTTAGTCGTATAAAATGTATATGGAGTTGCTTTCAGAGTTCTTCTATTGGGCACATAATAAAACCACTGATGAATTATCGAAAAGACACAGAGGAAGGCATGCACATCATGATAAAAATAGGAGCTGAGGAGACAAAGGTAGAAATTCTAAAAGTGCCGAGATAGACCACTGAAGCGGGATAAAACAGGCAGAACCTCATAGCAAATATGTTTATATTACATTTATGTCTCTTTTTTAAAGTTTTGTATAATTTTGTAACTAATTTTGTATAGAAATCATACAAAAAGGAGTCCATTAGGTATGAGATCTTCAGAAATGAGAAAGATTTAATCCACCTTTCAGATTCTATGTATAATGCAAATATAGAGGAAGTACCATAATGTTGTATCCTTTAAATTACTACACAAATGAACATGGTGTATATCCCAAGTTTATGAAGAAAATCTATCTAATATGTACTGTTTCATTCAATAATAACAAAACAGACAACTTTTCACTGCTGGAAGAAAAAAAAAATATCAATATCCCCCATATTTTATTTACAAAACTCCTCAAAGATATACCCTTTTGGGATTCATGCCTCTATCTCGAACTGATGTTAGTTGAGTTGGGAATACAAGATAAGGGCTCTTGAATCTATGCCTATCCTTGTCGCCTTCTTATTTTTTTCCTCACTTGTTGAGGTTCTGTCCAGACAACGTTAATATTTAATCATTTGAGAATGGGAAATGTAATTAATCTTGGATAGCTGGATTTGTAAAAATTCTTTTCGTGAAAATGCGTCAGTAAGTCTGTATTTTACCGAGCTTAGTTTTGGGTCTGTGAAGAAAGTCATTTGAGAATATGGAATCAAATTCTCATGGAGGTACCAGCAACAACCATGATCATTACTGGCCCTCGAGGGATTAGTATGGTTCATGAGTCTTCATCTCTGTCCGAGCCTCCCCTGGCTGCTTGTAATTTTACTGAAGTCATTAATCACAGGAGTCTTTCAGGGAAGACACAATTTGGATCTCTAGAGGCCAAGATTCATGACAGTTGCATGGGGAAGGTACTGTGAAAAGTGAAGGCAATAAATTTTTGAAGGTTTGGCTTGTCGAAAGGGTAACAAATGCTACTGCGTTGTCAGCTTCGACCACGCAACCTCCCCTTTGTCAAGTTGAAGGATGCAACGTAGTGTTGAAAAATGCATTCCAAAGCCCCCAAAGTCATTTTCCTCGGAATCGAACACAGTTTTTATCAGCAGTGCAGCAGGTAGCTAGCCAGGAGAGGATTGCACCATCATTTTTCTGTCATCCATACATACTAGTATAATTTAATAACCGAAATGACTAATTGTGTGTTTATGTTATGTGTTTCTGAACTAATCTAGATTGCCGATTCCCAAACTATTGGGTAATCGGATGAAGATGAGATTCCCAAAATAATTAGTAATTAGATGAATATGAGCTGAACGCACCCATATCAGTTAATATTCGAAAAATCAGCAAGTTAAAAATATGATGCTATGCCAACAGTGCAGCAGCTACCTAGCCAAGAGAAGATTGCACCTTCATTTTTTATGATTCATACATACTTGTATAATTTTATAACCCAAATGAGTAATTGTGCGTTTATGTTAATGTTGTGGGTGCCTAGATTCCATGCCATGTCATAATTTGACGAAGCAAAGAGGAGTTACGGAAGGAGGATGGCGGGGCACAATGAACTGTGGTGGTAGAATTCATTAGATTCATTGGATAAGGATGGCGGGGCACAATGAACTGTGGTGGTAGAATTCATTAGATTCATTGGCTAACTCTGGTGGGAAAGGTAATTTCGATATACATAAATTTAAGCTTCTTGCTACTATAAGATGGGGATGGAAATACAGTCAAATGGTTCATCAGTTGAAAAACTTGAACTACTTAGAAGATTCTAGTTTCAGTTTTCTCAGGGATTTAACTTCATTTTAAACTTTCTAATTCAAATTATTAGACTGCAAAAACCTACCTTGTTTATTCTTCACCTATGGACTTTTATGATAATTTATAAATTTCTCCATCAAGTTACAAGTTAAGTTAGGTTCATGAGCTGAAAACCATGAATTTTTTGAATGTTTCAAATCTAGTTTTGTGAGGGACTTGACTTTTTAGTCATAAGTTTTAAATTATTAAAGTGAAAAAACTTAAATTGTTTATTTTTTAATCTACATGATTATGATAATTTATAAATTTCTCTATTCAAGTATAGGTTCAAGTAAAGTACAAGTTCAAAGTATAGATTCATGTTTTAACAAGGAGCCACTGCGATGGCGGTAGTCCCTGCCGAGGTCTACAAGGACAACACAAATAGATTGTATGCTGTCCTATTTGAAATGGGATTTGAAATGGAACATTGATTCTATTAAATTATAATATAGAAATACAATACTAAATCTGGAAAAACTGCAAGCGAAACTTATAATAAGTGGTATAGTTACTTGCTTTGTGAATGTAGTTTCTCTTCTTTGAAAATGCCCTTAAACTAACATAGGAGGATGACTTCTGCCACAAACATCTGCAGTTATTGTAACAACAAAAATCACATCTGCAGTTATTGTAACAACAAAAACCTGAGAGTAAAACTTAATAGGAGGATGACTTCTGCCACAAACATCTGCAGTTATTGTAACAACAAAAATCACATCTGCAGTTATTGTAACAACAAAAACCTGAGAGTAAAACTTAAAAGCTGCTTGCATAGTCTCAATAACAAGGAAATATCTTACACTGAAGCACTACATGGAAAGAGGAAATCTAGACCCACCATTCTAGTTTTCTCGTCAACTTCCGAAGGAAGACGGAGCCATGCAGAATACACGAGTGATTCAAAGACTGTGACATTGGGAGAGTGGATATCATTTTGTTCACAATATCCTGAGATGCGAGCAAATGTTTCTTGCTTCTTGGGGAATCCAGATATGCTTATATTCCCTTCAACATAGCCCCCTGTTTTTCTTCTAGCCAAGACATCCATTAGGGTAGTTTTTCCAGCACCGCTAACTCCCATCAAGGCCGTAAGTACCCCTGGTCTGAAGGATCCACTTACATTAGAAAGGAGTTGTAGCCTGTCTTGATTCAAGCCTTCACTTTTCATCTCCTGTTACAAAACTAAACATTAGTTCTAGATATTCCATTGAAAGAAGCTGGGTATGTCAAACGAGTGGCAGATTACAAATTCAGTTGAATGATTTGTAGATACACATACCGGTGGCATGTCCACATAATAGTTTATGTTCTCAAAAGCCATCGACAATGGCTGGAAAGGAAGGATCATTCCTTTCTTGTCTTGTGCGGAGACTTGAGTGACACTGACTTCTCCATCATGTGTAGAATTGTCTTCAGAGGTTAGACTATCTCTCCTCTCTGACAAGTAAACATCACTCACAAAGTTATTAAATCTATGAATGAATAGTGCAGATTTTTTCATTTACTTTCAAAAAGCTTTGGATATGACCAGCTTAAAGAATTTTATTGGTTGCAAATTTTGTAGTGCAATTGTTTCATCCTTTCTTTCGAGCAAAGGCAAAAACAGTGCTTTCGAGTCTCAATCAAGAACAACACAGAAGCTCTCTATAACAGCTTGTCTTACAATTGTCTGAGACAAGCTGTTACAGAGAAGTTTTAGATTTAGTCCATTCAAGTTTCTCATTTAATTCTCTATTGAATATTTTAATCAGTTACAATTAGCACCGTCTCCATTTACATTGTACTTGTATCTGTGAGCAGTAGATTGAATATTCACAATACCAGATTATTTCTAGAGAGCTCGACTTACCAGTGGACTTTCTTTGTGATGTCAGTTGAACAGAATGATGTTTGCTTGATTGGTTGCTTTCTCCAGTTCTGTTTGCTTGCTTCTCTTCAATAACCTCTTCAGATATAACAGCCTGTGATTGCCCTAAAGCTGTAATTGGAGGAGGTTTTATTAGATCTCACGCTTAGGATAATTTGTGATGAGAGAAACAGTAGCGCAAACTAAACCTTATAATGGAATGCCAGACTTACGGTTGAGGCACGCTAAAGCAACAGTGTACAGAATGATGAAAAGCACACAGAACCCAGTCAATGCTCCAATACCAATCCAGTAAAATTTAGCTTCAGCAAATAATCCACGAGATTCTAGGACAGCACGTCCAACTGTTTCATTGGAGCTGTTACTGATAGGCTGCACAAAGATCAAATATTTAGAGGAAAGGCAATATTCAATATTTCTTTCCTGGCATTAGGATTATAGGACACTCTATCGGGACATGATAACACTTACTTTGTCCCATCTGGGAGCCAGAAATTCATTCACCGCTATGGCGTTTTGGCCATAGGTCATCGGTGAGCACCAATATGCCCAAATCCACCAGCTAGGTATATTCTCTGTTCCAGAAACATGAATAAAATGAAGCATTTCTTGTAACCGAAGTTTTTCTAGTCGAAAAGCTGAAGATTGCTCTAAAGTATATTTCTTTGGAGTAAATAATTATCTTTGCATATACTATACTGTCAAATACCTCTTGATACCACAAATCCTCCAAGAACAAACACAATGAGCAAAGCGAATGATCCAAATGTTTGTGAGACGATCATGTTTCGACCCAATGAGGCTATGAATTTAAAAAGTGCCAACGACATCTGATGCATCACAAAGAGGAGGAAGAATTGCCTAAAGAACCTGCAACAATCAAGGCAATCTCCTTGATTACTCATTGAATATTTTAGTGTTCTGACAACTGAAAGAATCTTTACGTGCCTGCTTTAATTTTCTTTTTCACAGGGCAAATTTGGCAAAGGAAGATGTTACATTTTGCTTCCATTCTTGTATTTGTTCACACATTAATAAAACAGAGACGAAGTATATATATATAGGTACCATTTCACATAAAAGGGATTTGATGTGGTGTTTTAATGTCAGGCTCCTTGGGAAAAAATTCAATCTCTAAAATTAAACCAGTTCATCTGTTTCTATTCCATTTCTCCAGCAGTCCTGTAACTTTCTCGAATTGGGAGATCGATGAAGAGATAATAGACTGTAAACTAGATTTTCTAATTTCGATTTATTAGGCAGGTTGTCAACATTGGACAACTTTAAATAATGCAAATGTTTAGCATCGTACAAAATGAGGCTACAAAGAAAAAAATGGCTAGCAATTTTGGAGATTGACTTTTTGGCAGTTCTCTGCCAGGTATCTATTGCATAATAAACGAGTTGAAGATGGCCTCTATATAACAGCACAATAGTTTTTTTCATAGTCCTATATATGTACAAAACTGAAACCTCTGTGCGTGTTACTGATTCACAAATATATCAGTCAGAGTTCTCATTCTTCCAAACATATCTACGGAATGAATTCGTTTACTAGTTGATTTGATTAATTAATCAGTGAGATTTCTTACACTTCTATTCATGTTTACTAATATAAGGATATAGAAATTCATTTAGGTACAGAGGCTATAAGAATTACCTCTCAGCCTCTGGTGCAAAACCGATAACATAGTATGTAACACAAACCCAAATCCCTGCTTCTAGCAAAGAGAGTGGAATCCTCACTATCCATGTTGGTAAAGCATAAGCCCAACATGGATAGAATAGAAGGTCTCTTTGCTTGTAGAAAACTGGAAGACGGCTAACTGTCATTGATAATTCTGGAAAACCATTGAACATAACATGGACTAGTCCAAAGAAAAGAGCTCCCATGTACAGGTTTCCATCATTAATAGTTCGGTGATGCATTTTTGTGCGTAAAAACATGGTCATTGTGACCGCCCCTACAACCATAATCTGCATATCTGTTTGTCAGGATTCATACTTCTTTTCTTCTATAACGAATTAAAAAATGGCACGGCTTCTCCTAGTTTGGGTTCCAACTCACCTGTGCTGTTTTGAATATATACACAAAAGAATTTCTCTTCATAAGCAGCCATTCTCTGGAAAAGCAGGCTTTGAATATGTTCATTTTACTGACACCATACTTAGAAGATGTAAGAGCAGCGGGATGGTTCCTTTTTCTATCATATGGACGGGATAACTCTTCTGAAAGGTCCTTGCCAACATGAAATGAATGAAAGGCCTCTGCAAATTCCTTGACGGATATGTAACGGTATGGTCGGCTTTCAACCGCCCAATACTGCTGTTGATCCTTTCTCGAGGTCACCTGTATAATTCAAGAAGCGCCACCGCAAATGTAATTAAGAAGTGAAATCTAACAAGCTTTATTTGCAGCATAGATTAAAACAATCCATTTAATGACTAATGTTGTAAAAGGATAGAAAATAACTATGTTAACCCGGATCTCAGAAAGGTTATCAAGCTCTGCAGACATCCTCTGTGTGAAAATGCTGTAAATCTTTCAGCTTTAAGATTTAGATGGTAGTTCGTAACAACCACCACTTACAAACCACCAGACTAAACATAATTGTATAAGAAATAATGCTTACTTCCTGTAAGAAATCAGCAACCCCTTTTCTTTCTTGGCACTTGAAGCCCATGGACTAGAAGAAATCAAGCACAAATTCTCGAGGTCCTTGATACACCACCTCTCCTTCAGACAGTAAGATGATATCATCAAACTGCTCATATGTTTCCGGGGCGAGCTGCAGAAGAGAGATCAACACTGTCGCATTAAAGAGATGGATAGTTTGGCGGAGACATTTGATAATTTGGAAAGTCGTAGCACTGTCCAATCCTGTTGAAATTTCATCCATGAAAAGAGCTCTCGCACGACCGACCAGCATTTCCCCTGCACAGTTCTTATTAAATAATCAGACAATTGATTTGGCACTACCATATCACATGACCATTTTGAACCACCGCAATCATGTCCGCGTTGCGGATTGTGGAGAGGCGATGGGCGACTGTAATTGTTGTGCGTCCGACTGAAGCTTGCTCTAGAGCATCCTGAACAATCTTCTCCGACTGTGCATCTAGAGCACTCGTGGCCTCCTCTAGAAGAAATAGAGGAGGATCCTTGAGCATAACTCTTGCAATAGCTATACGTTGATTTTGCCCTCCGGACGTCTGGACTCCGCGCTCACCCACCTGTATTACCCAAATGAAAGGAAATTCAAATCGACTGTACTTGCCAGAAATGGAAGATGAGAAAGAAAATATAAATTTTACCTGCGTGTCATAACCATCTGGTAGTTGACTGATGAAATTATGAGCATTGGAACCTTTGGCACCAGCAATAACCTGATCCGTGATGGCTCCGTTGAATGTCATCTTGTATCTCGCAGCAGCCTCCATAAATTTCTCAAGGGTCGTGTTTTCCAATTCCGGGTTCCTCGCTTCTCCGAACTGAGCTGAATATAAGAACTGCGAAAGAACAAGAAGAAGAGCGAGAGTGAGCGTGGAGCTGCTTTTGGAGGCCATGGCTCTTCCAGACCTTCAAGCTCTGCAACACATTCAATGGATTTTGAATCCCTGTAAAAGCTAAGCCCCTGTTACAGGAGAAAGGAAAGCCTCACCATCGATGGACAACAAATAAATAATGTGGCATTGCAGTGGTAAGAGGTGGCAGACGGTGGTAGCGAGCTGACTGAGAGGTGAGAGGTGTCAGCTATATAAAAAAAACTTTGCATGCGCCTAAGTTCTAAGTTTTATTTGTGTTATTATAATTTTCAAGACTTTGGATAAATTATAATTTGTCGCCATATTTTTGCATTGGTATAAGCGAAGCCGGCAATAAGAGGTCCTTTTTTGCCCAGCCAAAAAC
Organism: Pinus taeda; assembly: GCA_000404065.3. NCBI lineage: Eukaryota > Viridiplantae > Streptophyta > Pinopsida > Pinales > Pinaceae > Pinus > Pinus taeda. The sequence goes on from APFE030190980.1 coordinate 25,163, forward strand.
TTTGGTTAAAATTTTGATAGACGATAATTGTCATTTTAAAACTTTGGTTAAACAATGATAACGGCAAAAAAAACATGGTCAACCAATGAATTAATGGGCGGTCAACGATCTATCGATCGCTAATAGTCCCAGGCAGGGACTAATAACCTAAAACTGATTGAAAAATTTAGTTTTAGTTCTGTGAGTAACTTGAATTACTCGAGCTTAGTTTCTTATGATTAGTGAGTTCAACACTTTTCATTTTTTAATTTGCGGGTCTGCATTTTTATGATAATTTATTAATTTCTCCGTGATGTCATAACATTCAATTTTGATTATTTTCCCCATATATTTGGTCTTGGTCTTATAACACCTGGAAATTTTGAAGTGCTAAGATGGGTTGTATATTGTTTTAATTTCTTTTTAATTTATATATAAATATAAACTAAATTCATTTTAATTTGATAGTTTTAATAAATTCATTGATTTCAATTTAATATTTTTAAATTTTGAGAGATTGAACTTGAGTTAAAATGGATTTATTTAGTTTTGCACACTTTTATTAATATTGAAATCTTGAGAGATTGAATGTGAGTTAAAATGGATATATTTAGTTTGGACACACTTTCATTTACTTGATAGTTTTTCTTTTATTTGAAGGAGAGTTAATTTATGATTTTATTATATATGATTTTTAAAAGGATCTATCTTAATTCAATATTTATGAAGTATCTAGAGAGATTAAATTTATTTTTGAGTATAAAATTTGATGAAAATTTACATTTCAACAAATTTACTCTTTATGTACATTTGGTAAATTCAAAAATTAAAGTATTTGTTTATAATACTACGTTTTTTTTATATAAAATTATTCTATGTTTTGAATTAAAAATATATATTCTCTAGATTTTGTATTAATAAGTTCTATATTTTATTTTGTATTTTTTAGTATATAGAATTATTCTTATTCTTCTTATTTTGTATTTAATAAGTTCGATATTTTATTTTGTATTTTTTAGTATATAGAATTATTCTTGTTTAGAGAATTTTCGGCGAAATCACATAAATAATAATTTGTCGACGCTTTCTGAACCAACTAGTGTGATTCATCGTCAGCACAAGTTGACGATGAACCACACTAGTTGGTTCGAAACACGTGGACAAATTATTATTTATGTGATTTCGCCGAAAATTCTCTAAACAATGTTATGGACCACATAAGTCTAAATTCCTTAAGAATTATTCTTATTTTTCTTATATTTTGATTTATTAAAATGCATATGATCCTATATTTTGTATTTAATATGTTCTATGTTTTTATATAATTCTTTATTATAATAGATGTAAGTTAAGTTTTTAGAAAAAAAATTATAATCAAATCTTGTATATCTATAAGGTTTTGAAATATCATTATACATAGGTATCATTATATTTGAAGTTAAGCAATAGATATGAAAACAAATCATATAAATATATCAAAAACAAAAACACACACACAATTAATAAAAACTATAAAAAAAGGTTATTCTTGCTCTCAATCATATCATATATATAAAATAACAGTTAAATATGATTGTTACATGAAATAACGTGTTATATATAAAATTGAAAATAAAGAAAATGTGTAGTTATTTGAATTCGTAATCTAAAATTAATACCGGAAAAAAAAAATATAAATTTGGTTATACTTAAAATATTTCAATAAAAGGAAATCATTATTAAAACATTTTAAGCACACTTACTCTCTCATTATTTTAATTTTGGTGTGTTTTTAGGTATAGTTTTTAGTCATTTCAAATCTAGAAATGATTTATTGGAATTATAAGTTTAAGTTGTGTATTTTACACAATCCAAGTGCTCCCTAAAAGAGATTCACACCTCAAAATATTTGATCTCTCTTGGTTCTTGATAGCCCTCTTGAAATAAAATTCAATCATACTAAAATCAATAAAAATAATTATAAATAAACATTTTAACTACAGTCCTTACTCTCTCATTATTCTCATTTTGGTCCCTTTTTAGGTATAGTTTTTAGTCATTTGAAATATAGAAAATATTTATTGGAATTGGAAGTTTAGGTTGTGCATTCTATGCAAGCCAATTTCTCACGAAGGTTTTCAAGGCATTGAATGCATTTATGCATTCAAAAATGAAATTTAAACAATGAATTCTTTTATATTGCACTCTATAAGAGAATCGCAGGTCAAGAGATTTGATCCCTATCACTTCTTGATAGCCCACTGGAAATAAAACTCAACTATAATATAAATTAAAAGGCTACAAACATTTTTTTTTATCACTAGGATTATGTTTTCAAAAGCACTTTGCATACTTCAATCATAGTCCATTGTTTAGCATTAGAGATATTAAATGGTTCTATGATTCCTTAAGAAGGACTTTCATTCTTCAACCTTTAATTCCTAACTTTTGTAGGGTAATCCACAATTTACAATTAAAAGATAAAGTTAAATAGGAAGATAGTAAAATACTAAAGGTTTGTTGGTAACCCTACTTATGTTTAGAAGAGAAATTTACGAGCTCGGAATATAATACATTCTTTTCATTAAATGCATCAAATAATTTTGTAATTCTTTAAAAAGCAGTTACTGTTATTCAACCTTTAGTGCCTAACCTCCATAGGGAATCCACACTTTTGCAATGAAGGACATATGAAAGTTCAACAACTAAAATGATAGTGAATTAAAATATTGATTTGTAGAACATTAATACAAATACAAATATGTCTAATTAGCTAACCTAACTAAGAAATAAATGACTTTGCAACACAAACCAAATAGAGGGCCCTACCAACTAATTTTTGCTAGAAAGGAAAACTATAGTATAAGTAGTTTATTAAGAAATAAACCATAGAATAACATCATTTATATTAAAAAGGGACTACATAGATTCACATTATAATTATGCCGTAAGGCGTTCCCTCTGAAAAAGACATCCCTAAATGCCACCTTGCACCATTCTCCATCATGAGATCCATTGTTAAATGATTAAATCATTCTTAGCCATCGAATGATTTCATAACTATTTCTTTGACTTGATGGAAGATTTTCCTCACGAACGTTCTCACAGTTAATTAACTGTCATGGTATATACTTGCTATGAAACTACCTTAATTGTTTCTACGTCATGCTGTTTCGATGATTTCATAACTGTTTTTCTGACTTTATGGAATATCTACCCTCATGATCTGTCTTGCAATTAATTAATGGGCATGGTATATACTTGCTATGAAACTACCTTAACTATTTCTACGTTATGCTTGAGTTCTGCAATCAAGGGTTTTGACTGGTTTCCAAACGTTACTATAGTTATTATGTTCGGTGCCATTATCTTTGTTATAATTGTTGTTCATGTACTAAAATTCAAAGTCCCTATGGTTGCTTACCGTTGGAAACCCAGATGCTGTGGAATTTCAAACCAACGACCGATGATCCAAAATTCTCTCTATAACCTCCTCTCCTCAATGGAAATCTTCTTTGGACCTAACTCTTCAGTATAGGTTTCTAAATCGAGTGAATTGACAGAAATATCTTCAGTGTCTTGTGATTTCACCTTAATTTCTGCTACATCAAGGTCTAATGGATTTTCCTTCTTCTTGGCAGGCTGCTGCTTACCGGATATTGCTTTTCCAAGAGATGAAACAATTACAAGATTCGATTCTTGATCTCAGGAAACTAAAATGATCTTTACAAACTCATCCAAATTGGTGCTGATAACGTGATTGGGGAAATATTTACATCCTAGTTTGAGGAAGGGATCAGCCTGGAATACTTTCTTTTCTTTCTTTTCTTTATTGTCTCACACAGTTGTTAGACTATTTTGTCACCCTAGGGTACAAGATGATATTAGATTAGGATCCACCTTGCATGTCGTAGGCAGTAACGGAGGCATTGATCAATAAGAAGGATTGGTATGTGTCACCTCTTGGCATCTTCATACGGATGTGTAATGCAAAGAAGCCTCTGCATGTTTAATCAAAATTTTCCATGGACAAGCTTGTCATCCAAGAAGTGTTGTACCACATCTTGACGGGACTGTTAGCTGGACTGCATCAGAAGAAGAAGGCATCCTGGCCTGCTCCTCCATTACGGATCGGATTCTATGAGATACATAATCCCAAGCATGTTGATGCCAAGACAGAAGAGTTCAAAACATTTACTTTCGGCCCGAGACTCTTCAATCCATACAACCCACATTTCTTTGTAAAGGACCATTATGCGAGAGTGCAATTTTCTTGTATCCAAGGGACGTGTCATTGGGCTGAGGAAGACCCATAGAGATATTGCCACAAATTCTCCAGGCCTAATGAATTGGTTGGCATAGTTGTGGAATTGTTGGGTCACTATAATACCAGTGATTACCCCATTACTATTGTAATTGTATCCCTTATTAATATTTTTGTGCCCCTATTGTCCCCATATTGTTATTACTGTGCCCCATAGAATCTATTTATTGTTATTTTCATGGCTTTATATTATTATTGTTAGGTCGGTTGGGTTATATTGTGACTCCTTAGACTCCTATATATAGAAAGGAGGTTTTGTCATTTGTATCATCCAAGAATTGTTCATTTATGTAATGTAAAGGAGGTTTCCCCCTCGAAGAGGCTGAATTCTAGGGCGTTGATCTATCTTTTCTATGTTTTTCTTTAGCTGGTTTCATAACATTTGGTGTCAGAGCTTTGGGTTCTAGGGTTTCGCTGCTTCCAATAGGTCATCGTGGCATTTTCTCTATAACTTTTTTCTATGATGTTTCAGAAGCTAAAACAAAAACCCATTTGAGAAGAAATCGTGCTGAACCTCGGGTATGAATTTCAAAGCTTTTTGCATTATATTTGTAGAGATATGATCTTAGGAAGTTGGTATTTTTGTAGACTCCTGAATTACATTCCGAACAGGTGACCTGGGGAAATCATCATAACTTTCTCTCTGAGCATAAGATTGAAATTTAGTTAGAAGGTATAGAAAGAGGACAGATTGTATTTTCTTGCGTATATTTTTCAGAGCCAAAGGTCGAAACACTGACTCGTGGCATGTCATACAATTTCGCTTTATTGAACTAGTCTATAATCAGGTCACTGTGGGAGATTTTACATAACTCTTCCTTGGAGAATCCAATTTGGATCAGATAGGTGTCATTGGAAAGAGGACATAGAGTGCTACTGCAGGATGCAATTTCAGAGCTAGATGATCTGAAAGTACAAAGATACATCAGAGACAATATCAAGCACCTACAAGTGAAAAAATATGTGTAGATTTTTTTAAATTTTTGCTTGAGGTTGGTTTGAAAATTTATTTTGAAGGAATTCGAAGGGCATAGTAGAGCATTATTATCGGTAATTGATGCTCAAAGGAAAGAAAATGCAAACACCTAGTAAGCAACCTGAAAGCTCTAGCATGACTCATGAAGAAGAGTAAGAAATGATACATGATATATCAAAATTACAAGACCAACTGCAACAAGTGTCACTTGCACATAAGTTAACAGAAGCTAAGATAAATGGCGTGGAATCTAAGATAAAGGGTGTGGAAGCTAAGATGGATGATTTGAAGATAGATTTGAAGAGACACATGGAAGATTTGAAGACAAACATGGCAAATTTGAAGACAGATTTGACAAATTTTCTACAAGAAATACTTACTAATGGTGAAAACGTAGTAAAGGAAACTCATGATGCGAACAAAAGAAATGTTAATCATGATCTCATAGACTCTAATGTGGGATCGAAGACCCACCATATTCCAAAAATCTATATGAGGAAGTTTGATGGCAAGGATCCCCCAACATGGATATTACAAATGGAGCAATTTTTCGATCTCAATAATGTGCAAAACACACAATAGGTATGTATTGCAACTTTATATTTGGAACCAAATCAATTTGTATTGTATCAATGGCTTTGCTCTCATAAACAAATTATCACTTGGGCAATTTTTACGAAAGAATTGACAGCACATTATGAGGATACAAAAAGAAACACTTCTTTTAGCCAATTGATAAGTCTCAAGCAAAAGGGTTCAATAATGGAGCAGATTGAGGAGTTCCAAAAATTGAACATAAGGGTGAAAAATATTTGAGAGGAACATAGGATTTTTGTGTTCATAGGAACTTTGAAGGATAATATCCAACATTATGGTCGCCTTTGGGAACCTGATTCATTAGAGAAGGCATTCAGGTTAGCAAGAAAAATGTAAGGCAAAATTATGGCAACCAGGAAGCATACCACTCACAACTATAAAGATGGAAGTGTTGTTGCCACTAGTCTTCCACAACCTATAAGGTTGACACCACAACAATTGGAATAAAAAAGAGCAAAAGGGCTTTGTTACAACTATGATTGCAAATACACTAAAGGTCATAAGTGTGCCGAGAAGAAATTATTCTACATAGATTGTGAACAGGAAGAAGAAAAGGAGAAAGAAAGGTCAAAAGAAGAGGATACACTCCAAGAACAAAGCCTAGATAAAGAAGAAATGAATCCGACCATATCTTGTAATGCATTGGTAGGAATTACCACTCCTCAAACAATTAAGATAGAAGGACAAATCAAGAAGAAAAAGGTAATAGTGTTGATTGATTCAGAAGTACCCACAATTTTAATTCATGTAGGTAGGCAAAAGAATTGAATGGCTTCCTATATCCAGCACCAGAGTGTCAAGTGATGATTGCAAATGGAGGAACAATAAATTGCTCTGGAAAGTGCCATAATATCAAGCTATCCATGGGAGAATATGTATTGACTAGCCCAATGCTTTCCATTCCAATGGGAGGTGTGAATGTTGTACTAGGAGTCGAATGGGTACAATCCTTAGGTAAAATAGCTTTTTTTTCAAGAACTTTTCATGAAATTTTTTATGGAAGGAAAGGAAGTTGAATTAAGGGGTATTGCAGGGAAACCGAGCTTTAATGGTATGACAAAGCTTCTAAAAAAGGAACAAAGAGGTGTAATTGCACAATTATGTTCCCTAGATGTTTCCACATTGGAATCATCTATTTCTCTATATCTCCAAAAACTCTTGGACAATCATTCCAAGGTATTTGAGACTCCCAAAGGTCTCCCACCTATTCGTGATCATGATCATGCTATTAATCTGATTCCAGGAAGTGTTCGTCCAAACATCAGGCCATACAGATATCCCTAAGAGTGAAATTGAACATATGGTTATAGAAATGCTAGAGGCTGGTATAATTCAACAGAGTCAAAGTTCTTTCTCTGCTCCAGTAGTATTGGTGGACAAGAAGGATGGATCATGACGTACGTGTCTAGATTATAGAGAGCTTAACAAGCTCACTATTAAAGATAAGTTTCTCATTCCTGTCATTGATGAATTACAAGATGAATTGCATGGATCAATTTACTTCACCAAGTTGGATCTTCGTTCAGGATATCATCAAATCAGAATGAAGACTGAAGACATTCCGAAAATAGCATTTAGAACTCATGAGGGTCATTATGAATTTTTGGTCGTGCCTTTTGGCCTCACCAATGCACCTTCAACATTCCAAGGTTTGATCAATTCCATTTTCAAACCATTCCTTAGAAAATTTGTGTTAGTATTTTTTGATGATATACTAATCTATAGCAAGTCTTGGAAGGATCATGTTGAACATGTTGATAAGGTGCTACAACTATTGGAGGAGAAGCATTTATATGCAAAAAGATCCAAATGTTTCTTTGGAGTACAAGAGGTGGAATATCTGGGTCATATTGTATCTCATGAAGGAGTTAAGGTACACCCTAGAAAAATTAAAGCCATTAAGGAATGGAAAATCCCCACATCCATAAGGCATCTGCGAGGATTTCTCGGGTTGACAGGGTATTATCGCAAGTTTGTTAAGAATTATGGGAGAATAGCAGCACCTCTAACAACATTATTGAAGAAAGATGCATTTTCATGGACTCCGGAAGCAACAATGGCCTTTGAACATCTTAAAGAGGCAATGTGCCAAGCACCGGTCTTAGCTACACCGGACTTCACAAAAACCTTTATTGTGGAATGTGATGCTTCAGGAAATGGAATTGGTGATGTTCTAATGCAGGATGAAAGACCCATTTCTTTTGGAAGTCGTCCAATCAAGGGAAAGGTTTTACACAAAGCTATTTATGAGAAGGAAATGTTGGCAATACTCCATGCACTTAAGAAATGGCGACCCTACCTAATGGGAAGACACTTCAAGGTAAAAACAGATCATGATAGCCTCAAATACTTTTTAGAACAAAGATTATCCTCTGAAGAGCAACAAAAGTGGGTCACAAAGATGTTGGGTTATGACTTTGAAATCATCTACAAAAAAGGGAAGCAAAATGGGGTGGCAGATGCACTCTCAAGAAAGGATGAGATGTGGAAGCATTGTTGTGCACCATTTATATTATCCAAACAGATTGGATAAATGAAGCAAGGGAGGAATGGAAGAATGACGAAGAAGTGTGGGCACTTATTTGAAAGTTGCAACAAGATTCCAATATGTCTGATACATTTAGCTGGAAAAATGGTTCTTTATGGTACAAAGATCGCTTATACCTCTGTAA